>RCUC01154215.1:0-97000 GCA_003697995.1 Taxidea taxus jeffersonii
CCTCGCACAGAGCACCGGCCAGTGCCACAAAGCACCGGTCCGTGTCACAGACCACTAGGAAATCTCGGCTCTGTCTCCGCAGCCGGCTTCCCCTCCCTAATACCTGTGAGCTCTGCGACACTCAGACACCCCCGATCCTTCTGTGACCCCGTGGGACCTGAGTCCACGTTGTCCCCGTGAGGTCTTCACCCCAGTTTAGCCTCTGGAGTGATGTCCCTCCATGGAGCCGACTTTTAAAAGTTCTGATTTTGTGCTCCGCCGCTTGCCGGGAGCCGGCCCCTCCCCCTGGGGTCTATCTTCCCTTCGCGTTGGATTCACTTCTCCGCTGGTCCTACCTTTCAGAAAGTGGTCGATTTTCTGTTCCTAGAATTGTTGTTTTTCTTCTCTTCGATCTCCTGTTGTATTTGTAGGTGTTCGGAATGGTTTGATAGGCTATCTAGCTGATCTCCTGCTGGCTGATGTCGTCTCAGCCTCCTACTTCTCCGCCATCTTGACTCCTCCCCTCTTTAGGTCATTTTATCAGCCAACCAAATGCTTCTGTTTTTTAGAGCAAGAGAGATGTTTCACTGTTCTTTAAGAATCTCAAGGATTAGGGGTAGATGTAAGATGATTGAGTAATAGGATTACCCTAGGCTTGTCTCATCCCTTGAATGTAGCTAGATAAATATCATCGTTCTGAATACGCAAGAAATTGATCTGAGGACTGACAGAAAAACTGTACAACTATTGGGAGAGAGAATACCACATCATGGAAGGAAAGGAGGGAGCCCAGATTGCAGAGAGAGTCATTCACAGAGGATCACTCAGGGAAAACACTTCCACAAAGCCATTGAGTGGGAAAATGGAACTGGCTGATTTTTATGAGTTTTTCAACCAGCAGGGCTCAAAGACTGGGATTTTAGAGGTCCATGGCATAGATGGCTTAGAACTCTGAGGACTCTGCAGTGCTTCTATAGAGAAGGTGGGCAGGTAGCCCAGGGACAGACGAGATGATCTGAGGATCTTTTGAGATGCACTGGGAGAGATCGCTCCCCCTTCTTTGAGTGCAGCTGAGAGGAGTGGACTTGCCTCACCAGGAACAAAAGAGCCAATAGGTGACATTTCCCTCCTTTGCACCTTGGCATAGCAGACACCTGTTGAGGGCTGCTAACCCAGATGCTGGCTGCTTAGTGTGCTTTGCTCTAAATTCCATGCTTCTGAGCTATGGTGCAACTGCCGTGTGGTGTGACCCTCCTCGGAAGACCAGTTCACGTCCCTGCCACAATAGGTCCCTATAGTTTGGAGTTTTAAAATTCAGCCAGCTGGTTGAGATAGAGCCCAAAGTGCACTGGGCTTCTCCAGGCAGACAAGCAACTGTGACACAGACAGTATGTAAGCAGTGATCTGAAAAATACCTAGGATACATGCATTTATTTGCTCTTCTTGGAGTGCTTTCCTGACAGCAGAAAACATGAACTCCCCTCTATAGGGACAAAGGAGCTGGCTAGTGCCATTGCCCTTCTCCACTCCTCAGCATAAATTAAATTCAGTAAACAGCAGTAACACTAGTTGCCTACATTGCTTACACCAAGTATTACCAGCAGAAAGCTCCTGGGAAAGTGTGCTTGAGAATAAGTGCAGTGGGCTGCTCCTCCAGAAAACCAGCAAAAAGCCCCCACACACTACATCTACTGGCCATAAAGTTCTGCAAAGCTTTAGCTCTAGTGGAAATAGCATCTGGTCTCTTTTAAGAAGCTGAACAGAGCACACCATGTTAAAATTCACTGGCCAAGGTCCAAACATTCCTCACAGCAGGCAAGAAGTAACTCTGGAGAGGACTGATCTGAGGGGTAGAGCAGCCATATCACAGCAGCAAAGTGCACACAGCATACACTAGGGACAATTCTTGAAGCACTAGGCCCTGGACATTATATGATCTTTTCATAAAGCCATTACTTTCAGGAGCAAGAAACATAACAGGCTTTCCTAACACACAAAAGAAGACAGAGACTTAGACAAAATGGCAAGGTGGAGTAATTCACCCCAAAAGAAAGAACAAGAAAAGGTCACTGCCAAGAATTTAATTGAAACAGATATACATAATATGCCTGATCCAGAATTTAAAGCAACAATCATAACAATACAAGTTGGGTTTGAGAAAAGCATAGAATACACCAGAGAGTCCCTAACCACAGAAACAAAGGACCTAAAAACTAGTCAGACCCTAATGAAAAATGGAATAACCAAGATTCGAAAGTGACTGGATGTAATGACCACAGGATGGAAGAAGCAGAGGAATGAATAAATGATACAGAAGATAGAATTATAAAAAATAAGGAAGCTAATCAAAAGAGGGAAGGAAAAGTCTTGAATGATGAAGGTAGACTGAGGGCACTCAGTGACTCCATCAAATGTATTAACTTCCATATCACAGGAATCCCGGAAGAAGAAGAGAAAGAAAAGGGAGCAGAAGGTTTATTTGAGCAAATTACAGTGGAAAACTTCCCAAATATGGGGAAGGGGACAGACTTCCAAACCCGCAGAATACACCCATCAAAATCAACAAAAGCAGGCCAACACCAGCACATATTGTAGTCTAATTGCAAAATACAAAGATTAAAAAATCCTAAAAGCAGCAAGACAAAAAAAGTCCCTAACTTACTAGGGAAGACAGAAAAGGTTGGCAGATTTCTCTATAGAAACTTGGCAGGCCGGAAGAAAAGGGTATGATATAGTCATCATGCCAAATGAGAAAAATCTGCAGCCAGGAATACTCTATCCAGCAAGGTTATTGTTCAGAATAGAAGGAGAAATAAAGTTTCCCAGATAAACAAAAACTAAAGGAGTTTATGACTACTAAACCAAAACTACAAGATATATTAAAGGAGACTCCCTGAGTGGGAAAGAAAGTTACAAAGACTAGAAAGGAACAGAGATCTTCAGAAACAACAATAAGACATGTAATAAAATGGTACTAAATTCATGTGTATCAGTAATTACTCTGAATGTAAATAGGCTAAATGCTTCAATCAGAAGACATAGGATGTCAGAATGGATAAAAAAACCAAGACCCATCTATATACTGCCTACAAGAGACTTATTATAGATCTAAAGACACCTACAGAGTGAAAGGGAGTGGATACAGAAACATTTATTATGAAGATGGATGTCACTGGAAAGTCAGAGTACTAATACTTATATCAGACAAACTAGATTTAAACACAAGACTGCAACAGAGATGAAGAAGGGCACTATATCACAAGAAAGTAGACTATCCAACAAGAAGATCTAACAATTGTATATTCATGACCCCACCTTGGAAGCACCCAAGTATATAAAATAATTAAATAGAAACATAAAGGAACTCATTAGTAATAATACAATAATAGGAGGGGACTTAAATTGTCCACTTACATCAGTGGAGAGATTGTCTAAACAGAAAATTAACAAGGAAACAATGGCTTTGAATGACACACTGGACCAGATGGACTTAATAGATATATTCAAACCATTTCATCCAAAAGCAGAAGAATACACATTCTTTTCAGGTGCACATGGGACATTCTCAGGAATAGATAACATACTAGGTCACAAGTCAGGCTTCAACAAGTACAAAAAGATTGAGAGCATACTGTGCATATTTTCCAATCACACTATGAAACTTGAAGACAACTTGGAAACTTGGAAAGGCCACAAATAAATAGAGGTTATTAAAGAAAATCCTACTAAAGAATGGGTCAGCCAGGATATCAAAGAAAAAAATACATGGAAACAAATGAAAATGGAAACAAAATTATTAAAACCTCTGGGATGCAACAAAAGCAGTCATAAGAAGGAAGTATATACCAATAAAGGCCTGCCTCAAGAAGCAAAAAAAATCTCAAATACACAGCCTACCTTAGGTTAAAGGAGCTAGAAAAAGAACAACAAGTAAAGCCTAAAGTCAGCAGAAGAAGGGAATTAATTAAGATTAGAGCAGAAATAAATGATATAGAAACAAACAAAACCCCCCCAGTGAAAGAGATCAATGAAACTAGCAGCTGGTTCTTTGGAAAAAATTATAAGATTGATAAACCCCTACCCAGACTTATCAAAAAGAAAGGAGAAAGGATCCAAATAAAGTCACAAATGAAGAGAGGAGACATCACAACGAATACCACAGAAATACAACCAATTATAAGAGCATATTATGAAAAATTATATGCCAACAAATTGGACAATCTGGAAGCAATGGTTAAATTACTCAAAACATATAACTATCAAAACTGAAATATGAAAAATAGAAAACTTGAAGAGACCAATAACCAGCAAAGAAATTGAATCAGTAATCAAAAATCTTCCAATAAACAGAAGTCCAGGCCTGGATTGCTTCCCAGGTGAATTCTACCAAATATTTGAAGAAGATTTAATATCTATTCTTTTGAAACTGTTTCAAAAAATAGAAATGGAAAGAAAACTTCCAACATCATTTTATGAAGCCAGCATTACCTGGATTGCAAAACTGGACAAAGACTTCAACTAGAAATGAGAACTACAGGTCAATATCCCTGATGAACATGAATGCAGAAATTCTCAACAAAATACTAGCAAATTGAATCCAACAGCACATCAAAAGGATCATTCACCACAGTCAAGTGGGATTCTTTTTATTCCCACCAATAAGTGTGGTTTTCACCAATAAGTGTGGTTCGATACTTGCAAATCAATCAATGTGATATAACACATTAATAAAAGAAAGGATATAACCCCTATGATCCTCTCAATAGAGGCAGAAAAGGGATTGACAAAGTATACCATCCATTCTTGGTAAAAACCCTCAATGAAGTAGAGATAGAGGGAACATATCTCAGCATCATAAAGGCCATATACAAAAGACCCACAGCTAATATCATCCTCAATGGGGAAAAACTGAGAACTTTTCCTTTATAGCCAGGAACAATTAAAGGATGTCCACTCTCACCACTCTCACCACTGTTACTTAACACAGTACTGGAAGTACTAACCTCAGCAATCAGACAACAGAAAGATATAAATGGCATCTAAATCAACAAGGAAGAAGTCAAACTTTCACTATTTGTAGGTGCCATGATACTGTATACAGAAAACCCAAAGGTCTCCATCAAAAATCTGCTGGAACTGATAAATGAATTCAGTAAAGTCATAGAATACAAAATCAACATATAGATTACATTTCTACACACCAATAATGAAACATTAAAAAGAGAAATTAAGGAATCAATCCCACTTAACATTGCATGAAAACCATCAGATACCTTGGAATACAGCTAACCAAAGAAGTGAAAGACTTGAACTCTGAAAAGTATAAAACACTGGTGAAAGAAATTAAAGATGACACAAAGAAATGGAGAGGCATTCCATGCTCATGGATTGGAAGAAAAACTATTGTTAAAATGTCTCTACTGCCCAAAACAATGCACACATTTAAAGCAATCCCTATCACAATACCACCAGCATTTTTCCCAGAGCTAGAACAAACAATCCTTGAAGAGCTGGAGGCATCACAGCTGTGGACTTCCAATTTATATGACAAAGCTGTAATGATCAAAAGTTAAAAATAGAACTACTCCATTATCCAACAATTGCACTATAAGGTATTTACCCAAAGGATACCAAAATACTGATTCAAAATGATATACACACCCCGATGTTTATAGCAGCATTATCAGCAATTGCCAAATTATGGAAGGAGCCCAGATGTCAAAATACTGATGAATGGATAAAGAAGTGGTGTTGTATATATATACAATGAAATATACTCAGCCATAAAAATGATTATCTTTCCATTTGCAACATGTGGATGGAGCTAGAGAGTATTATGTTAAGTGTAATAGGTCAGCTGGAGAAAGACAAATACCATAAGATTTCACTCATATGTGGAATTTAAGAAATGTAACAGATGAACATAGGGAGAAAATAAGAGTAAGGCAAACTGCAAAACAGGCTCTTAACTATAGAGAGCAAACTGAGGTTGCTGGAGGGGAGGCCTGTGGGAGGATGGGTTATATGGGTGATGGATTCTTAAGGAGGGCACTTTTGATGAACACTGGGTCTTTTATGTAAGCAATGAATGAAACTAATTCATACTATGCTTGAAACTAACACTATACTGTGTGTTAACTAGCAGGAATTTGCATAAAAACTTGGAAGACAAAAAAGTTCTGCAGGATTTAGGGGTGCCTGGCTGAGTCAGTGGTGTTTATGACTCTTGGTCTTGTGGTAGTGAATTGGAGCCCCACATTGGGTGTAGAGATTACTTAAAAATAAAATCTTAAAAAATATCGAAAAAAAGAATATCAAGGATTAAATGGTCTTTAAACCATCCATTCCAATTCTTCTTCATACTTGAATATAAACTGCAATGCATGCTACAAAGAGTCAATTCAGATTTGTTTAAACTCTTAGTGATGGTAATGTAGTACTTCCTGGGGTTGTCCACTCTTTCTGGTTTGCTCTGACCTAATACAGATCCTTCCCTTTGAGTTCACTTCAGTGTCTCCTGGAAATACATATGTCTGAAGCTGTATCAAATCAAAGTCAACCAGAAAAAAAATCAATTAACAAGTATTTTTTAATAATGATTATGGATTATTCCAAGGCTAACCAGAAATATAAAATAACCTAGATGACTGAGATAAATGAAAAATAAGGAAGTTAATTCTACAGACTCTATAAATTATCATAATTTTAGTAAATGTTAGGATTAGAAGATAACATCTATAAGATTGGTAGAAAGGGAAAGCAGAGGTGTCCAGTGTATGTGAGATTATACAGTATGTGTTTTACTCTGTCTTATTTCACCTAGAGTAATGCCATCAGGGTCCATCTATGTAGTAGAAGATGTTGGGATTTCTTTCTTTCTCATAAGGAATAATATTCCATTATATATATGCATTCCATTATGTATGTGTATGTATACACATACATATAAGGCACTGTATCTTTTATTCATTTAATCATAGACAAGGTTTTTGCCAAATCTTCGCTGTTGTAAATAATGCTGCAGTGAATATGGCTGTACAGATATCTTTTTAAGATCCTGACTTTGTTTCCTTTAGATATATATCTGGAAGTAGGTTTGCTGCATTATATAGTGGTTTTATTTTTTATTTTTTTAAGGTACCTCCATCCAGTTTTCCTCAGTGGCTGCACCAATTTATATTTCCACCAGTGGTGTACAAGTTTCCCTTTTCTCCACGTCCTCATGGACATCTTATTTCTCTTTCTCTCTTTTCTTTCTTTAAGTAATAGCCATTCTAATAGATGTGAGGTGACATACCAAATGGTTTTGATTTGCATTTCCCTGAAGATTAGTGATGTTGAGCATCTTTTCATGTGTCTATCAGCCTTTTGTATGTTTTTGGAAAAATGTTTATTCAAGTCCCCTGCCTATATTTAAACCAGGTTGTTTGTTTGTTACTGAGTTTTGTGATCTTATACATTAATCCCTTTTCAGATTTGCAAATTTTTCTTCCACTTCATAGTTGCATTTTTGTCCTGTTAATTGTTTCTTTGGCTGCACAGAAGCTTTTTAGTTTCATATAGTCCTCCCTGTTTATTTTTGCTGCTTGTAGTTTTGCTCTCATATCTAAAAAGTCAACTTGCATCTATAACAGTCTACTTTAAGTTGGTAACAACTGAAGTTTGATCTCATTCTAAAACTCCATTTTTATGCTCCCACCATGTTTTGCTTTCAACATCACATTTTATTTTTTTTATCTTGTGTACCCTTAACTAATTATTGTAGTTACAGTTATTTTTACTACTTTTGTCTTTTAATGTTCATACTAGTTCATAAGTGATTAATCCACTATCTTCAACAAATATTTATCTTTCCAGTGAGATTTATTCTTTTATATGTTTTCTTGTTACTAATTGGTATTCTTTCTTTTTAGCTTAAAGAAGTCCCCTTAAGATTTCTTGTAGGGCAAGTTTAATGATGATCAATTCCTTTAGCCTTTGCTCATCTGAAAACTCTTATCTCTCCTTCAGTTCTGAATGATAACTTTGCCAGATAGAATATTCTTGATTGAAGGATTTTTTTTTCTTTCAGCACTTTGAATATATTGTGCCACTGTTTTCAGACCTGCAAAGTTTCTGTTGAAAAATTCGCTGATAATCTTACAGGGGTTCCCTTGTACATAACAAGTTGTTTTGCCCTTGTTACTTTTAGGGTTCTCTCCTTGACTTTAACGTTGGACATTGTAATTATAATACATCTTGATGTGAGGTATCTCTGAGTTTATCTTGTTTGGAATTCTCTGAAATTCCTGGAACTGAATATTTGTTTCCTTCCCCAGGTTAAGGAAGTTTTCTGTCATTATTTCTTCAAATAATCTTTCTGCTCCTTTTTGTCTCTCTTCTATTTTGGGGACCTTACAATGCTAATTTTAGTCTCCTTGATGTTGTCCTATTAGTCCTTAAGCTATCTTCACTTTTTTTCATCCTTTTTTCGTTTTGCTATTTGAGTGTATGAGTTCCACAGCCTTGTCTTTGAATTCACTGATATTTCCTTCTGCTTCATCTAGTCTTCTGTTGAATCCCTTTCATGTATTTTTCAGTTCAGTTATTGTATTCTTCAGTTCTGTGAATTCTCTTTGGTACATTCTTATATTTTCTATCTTTTGTTGAAATTCTCACTGTGTTCCTCTATTTTCCCAAAAATGATGATTGCCTTTATGACCATTATTTTCGACTATCAGGTAAATTATCTCTGTTTCATTAAGGATTTTTTCTGGAAGTTGTATCTTGTTCTTTTGTTTGGAACACATTCTGTTTCTTCATTTTGCTTGACACTATGTATTGGTTTCTTGAAGGGATGGCCTTGTGTAGGAGATGAACCTTGTTGTTCAACCTTTCCCTACCTCTTGGTTGTCTCTGAAACCTAGTGCTTATCCAAGAGACCTATTATTGTTTTTTAATCTCTTCCTGTATTTGAAGATGTACTAAGACCAGTGTTTGTTTCAAAAGGGTGGATCTCAGTTAGCTTCTAAATTCAGGTTGATTGGAAGCCAGGCCCTCAGGCATTAGCTTCTAAATAATACAAATATATACAGTCCTATGGGACTACAAACACAGTTCCACTAACCACCAACCCAGGTGCTCTAGAGGTGTCCCCTTGGTTGCAGTTACAGAAATCAGGGCTCCAGGTGTGTGCATAAGCTCTTTCCTATTAGATACTGGTGAGCTACAGTGAAGCAGAGGGAGGGAAGTAGGATGACATATATCAGCCTGTGTTTTCTAATAACTTCTCCTTAGGCCCCTAAATGCATACCAAACCTGAAGTCTGTCCCTCGGGCTGAAGCTCCAGGACAGATAATAGTCCTCTTTCATAAATAGAATGGGATGGTATTTCACTGCTGTCTGTGTAGTGCCCTGGGACTAGTAGCCTATCAAGAACTATCTCTAGGGGCACCTGGGTGGCACAGTGGGTTAATCCTCTGTCTTCGACTGAGGTCATGATCTCAGAGTCCTGGGATCGAGCCCCGCATCGGGCTCTCTGCTCAGTGAGGAGCCTGCTTCCCCCTTTCTCTCTGCCTTCTGCTCTACTTGTGATCTCTTTCTCTCTCTGTCAATAAATAAATAAAAATCTTAAAAAAAAAAGAACTATCTCTATAAGTGTTATAGTGTCATGGGACCCAAAAACACAAGCCCCTGGCCACGAGAGCCAGGTGATTAAGGTATATTCTCTGGGTGGCAGGCACAAAATCTGGGGCACCAGATGCATGTAAGAGCTGTAGTTCAGAAAACAGTGACACTCTAGAGTGCAGCAGAAGGAGAGTATAAGGATAGTGTCCACCCTCTGAAGTCTCTAAAAAGTATTACTGTGAACTCTTTGATGTGTATTTACTTAGAATATTGCCCTTCAGGCTGCAGTTGTGATCAATTAATAGGCCTTTTTAATGAAAAGACTAAGTTCTTGGCTCTGTTGCCTCTTGATATGCCCTGGAGGTGGTAGCTGTTTAAAAGTTCTTTGTTGATTCAATCCTGTGGGACCCTTGAGTGTAAGGTCCACTGGCAGCCAGAACCAGACCATGTAAAGCTGTTCCCTGGTGGTGGCCAAAAAAATTAGGGTGCCAGGCGAGGATATTATATAAGCTAATTCCTGGAATATACTGGTGCATTATAATGAGGCAGAGAGAGAGAGAACACAAAGATGGTGTCTACCAGTCTATGTTCCCTGACAGCACTTAAATAGAGCACTAGATACACATCAAATCAGAAGGCTGCCCCTCAGGCCAAAGATTCTGGACAAACAAATAGGCCTCTTTCATAGGAAGACAGGTGGTATGTTTTAGTTTGCTATCTGTGCAGTGCTCTGCCTGCCAAGAACTGTCTCTCAGATTGTTATAGTCCTGTGGGACCCAGGAACAAAAACTCCCCTAGTCTTGAGAGCCAGGTGATCAAGGGATGTCCTCTGGGTACCAACCACAAAAATCAGGGCATCAGATATGTGTAAAAGTTCCCTTTCAAGAAATGCTGGTGCTTTCAAGCATGGCAGAGGGAAAGCATGTAGATGGCTTGTACTGGTTATAGCAAGATATAGGGAGAGTATAATGATGGTGCTCTCTGGAAAAAGGAAAAACAAAAAGAGAAAATGAAAAAAGAATAAAAAGAAATTTTAAAAAGAGATGATGCTCACTGGCTATAACAAAGCAGAACGAGAGTGTGAAAATGGTGCCTGCTAGTCTCCATCATGGGATATTCTAGCAGATGTCTATATATATATAAGTGTTAAATTAGATGCCTCTTCCTTAGTCCTGCATTTTAATTTTAAGCAAATGAGCCTCTTTCACTTATAGTCTGGGTGCTGTCTGCTGCACTTGAGCTGGGCAGGTGAGTATAAGCTCCTGAACCCTTTAAGAGCCATTTCTTAGTTTGCTAATCTTGTGGGTTTGGTGGATGTTTTGGGAGTTCTCTCAGGTATAGGTCTTAAAAGTTGGGGTCCTGATGTGTGAGGTTCAAGCCCTTCATTCCTCAGAGAGATGCTCCAGGTTTTGAGTTTTCTCCTGTTTGGTGTCATGCTGGGTCAAGGATGGGGTTTATGGTGAGATTGTGTCCCAGGCTCCCCTAACTGCTACAGTGTGGTTTCTTCTCATTTTTTCCAGTGTGTAGTTGTTGCTTGGCCACACTTGAGGACTTTTTAGAGGAGTGGTCCATATGTAGCTCTGGACTCAGTGTGTCGATGACAGGAGATGAGTTCAGGATATTCTTAAATAAGATCTAAGTGAAGGATGTCTTGTTGATGTCACTGTCAGAACTCTTAAACTATATGGATAGCTTAAGTAAAGGAAATTATATTATTTAGAGATTATCAAATATATTAAATTTTTATAGAGAAATTTGTCTACAACATTATTTTCCGTAAATTGATAAGTTCCCAAAAGCAATGATATTTTATTTTATTTATTTTTTTAAACGATTTTATTTATCCATTTGACAGACAGAGATCACAAGCAGGCAGAGAGGCAGGCAGAGAGAGAGGAAGGGAAGCAGGCTCCCCGCTGAGCAGAGAGCCCAATGCGGGGCTCCATCCCAGGACCCTGGGACCACGACCCGGGCCGAAGGCAGAGGCTTTAACCCACTGAGCCACCCAGGCACCCCAGCAGTGATATTTTATACCAACATTTTTATGCAATAATAATATAGAAAAAATCACCATTTTAATACCATTTATAACATATAAATTAGTACCAAAACATAGATAATGTTTTGTATTCAGAATATAAGTAATTTTGAGTTCCCCATTGCATAGTAAATAGGAATTTTCACAGAAATATGAAAACTGATTATTACTGGATCAAGTGTTCCTTAGAAAAAATACTACTCAGACATGCAAAGTGATTCAAACTATATTTCTTATAATTGACAGAGTTTTCTCATGACTATGCATCTCAAAGGCCACCAGGGAGAACAAACTTGCTGTTTTTTATCTAAAAATTTTCTTTTTAAAACGACTTCTTTTCCTTTTATAGTTTTCCAGTCTTTATTATCACTCTCCTCCATTAATTTCTCCATCTTTAGTAGCTATGGGGTTCTTGCAGCACAGTAAGAGGGGTCTCAGATCTGATGGGGTGTCATTGGGAATCTTTCTGGGTCTTCTCTGTGTGGCCTCTGAGGTACCAGTATTACCTGCCAGCCTGGCCCCATCCCCCCTTGCTGAAGTCCATAAACTGTCTCCTTCTTTCTGCTTTCTCTCTCCACAGTTAGGACCTAATCGTTCTCTCCACTGATTCATTCTCACCACTCTTTCCCTGGTGTTGCATATTTTAACAAAGCCTGGCTCTCAGTGATATTTTTTTCCCTCTCATTAATCTTTAGCTTTGGTAGTCTACTTTCAGCCTTTGTTCATGCATGTTTGTCTCTCTGGTATGGCAGCATTGGACAACTCATTTGCCAACATATAATTACCCCCTTCAGATTCTTGAGAAGTGGACCCTTTGCAAAACAGTCTCTTCTCTGGGTGTCAAATGGAAAATGTAGCAAAACCTCTTTTACTTTTATTTCTTCAAGCTATCCAACAAATCTCTTACCATGGGAATCTTGATTGGGTCAGGGAGGTCAAGACATACTTCTTCCTTCACTTTCTTCTCACTATCAGTTTATCAAGGCCAGCTTTTCCACATCTCCTCCTATCTGGTTTTCCACTTCCCTTTCCTGAGGTGGTATTTTACATGTCATCTTCTTAAGATATACATGGAACAGAGGGAGAGAAATTGATTGAGACTTAAGAAACAAAGTGTTACAAATCACATTATACCTTTTTTTATCAACATGCTGTAATATGAATTGATAAAATAAGACATGAAATAAGCCTTGCCAAACTCCCAAACATTTTGTGAATGCATCACAATTTCAATAAATTTTCTTCTCTTTTATTTTCTATAACAGCTTTTAGCTATATAGATGGATTATAAGTTTGGAGTCTTCATAATGAATCCTTGAGTTTATCTTCTTTGTTTATACCTTCTCACTTTCTGCCTCTGGGTTTAAAACACATATTCTCAAGAACAGAGATTTACAATAAATCTAAGACCCTCAGCTCCTAAAAGTGTTCAGGGACTATAGACACTTGTTTATGGAGTAAATGAATAAGCTAAGAATATTGTGGGAATTCTCCAACACATTAACAGCTACTTTCACACCAAGATTTCTACAGTAAGAAAAAAAAAAGAAAATAAAAGAGAACTCTTGTTCTCTTTCAAAATATTCTGAATTAATCTGTCTTAAAGAACTGAAGCATACCACTATCATCTAGAAGCAGCTTCTGTAGAGTATTCATAACCTGAGTAAATCCAATATAGTAATTCTAGAATTTACATTTACATTTACATCAAGCCTGCTTACTTTCAAAGTAGCTATTGCTCTGAGTCCCTTTCTTCATTTGCAAAATTTAGTTATTTATTCAGGTATTGGTCCTCTGTAAAGTGTTTTAATATTATAGGTAAAGTGCTGTATTGCTTAGCATGTAAATAAAGGTCAAAAGAAATTTAGCCTTTATTATTAAATAGAATTTATCTAAGTGTTTATTTACATTCTTATCCTAACATGATATCACATTGTGGTCCTTAGTAACTATAGAATATGTATTTTAGAGTTTACATAGCATTTTTACACACTGTTTCACTTGCTATTCTGTATAGCTCATATATTATTCACCATTCTTGATATTAAAACAAATAAATGGTAACTTTGCTACCACAGAATTACTTTGGTTAATTAAAAAACATAGCACAGACATTTTAACATAAGAAAAATTGAAATGGAGAAGGGAGGAGAGAATGGCCAGACATATGGAGGGAGAGCTGTGGAGATAGAAAATGAAGGTTGTTAAAAAAAAAAAAAGTCTTTGCCTTCTCATTCACTCAAAAATGCAACAGTTTAGAAAACACTGATTCTTAACTTTGTAGGTAGCAAATATATATAGGGTCCAAGCTAAAAAGTTAGAGTGCTCAACAAATATCAATTATGAAGTGAAGGGTAAGTAAATACCAAGTATAAAATGAAATCCTAACCAAACTCTGACTAGACTGTTGGTAAAGGCTGATAATTGACTGTTCATAATTGTTGAACCATACACTTACCCCTGACTAATAAGTGCCATTAGCAGTTTAATATCAACTAAGAAGGCAAGATACATTCACTTGCAGACACTGTTTCAGAAATTGCAAGCATTATTTTTGAGAAATGCTTTAAAAAACAATCATTACTTTGTGTTTGGACACACAATGTATAAAGATATAATTTTGTGACATTAACAGCCAAAAGGTGTTGGGACAGTTTTAAATGATCAGAGTTATGTGTGTTATGGAAGTGAAGCTGATAAAATTAGGGATTTGTAACTTTATAATATTAAATGTAATCCCCATGGTAACCACAAAGAGAATAGTTATAGAACATATACAATATGAAATAAGAAAATAATTAAAAGGTTTCACTATTAAAAAAATCACTACACAAAAGAGGCAGTAATGTGGGGAAGTGAGGTAAAACAAGCAATAAGATATATAGAAAACAAATAGCAAATCACTCCATATCAGTAATTACTTTAAATGTAAATAAATTGAATTACCTAATCAAAAGACAGGTATTGGTAAGGATAAAAAAATGACAGACAGGGGCGCCTGGGTGGCTCAGTGGGTTAAAGCCTCTGCCTTTGGCTCGGGTCGTGATCCCAGGGTCCTGGGATCGAGCCCCGCGTGGGGCTCTCCGCTCAGCGGGGAGCCTGCTTCCTCCTCTCTCTCTGCCTGCTTCTCTGCCTGCTTGTTATTTCTGTCAAATAAATAAATAAAATCTTAAAAAAAAATGACAGACATATATGATATCTACAAAGACTCACTAAGGTGCAAAGATACAGATAGGCTGAAAGTAAAAGGGTGGGAAAAAATACTCCTTGCAAATGGTAACCAAAAGGGAGTGTGGGTAGCTATCCCAAATTAGACAAAATATACTGTAATAATAAAAGTTCAAAGAAGTACATTATATATTAATAAAAAGATTCAATACAGTAAGAAGGTTAAATTATAAACATTTATACATCTGATAGACCAGTGAAATATATAAAGCAAAAATTGAAGGATTGATGGGAGAGATAGATATTTCTATAATGATGATTACAGTATCCCACTTTCAATAATGGATAGAATGACCAGACATATAAATAAGGAAATAGTGGACTTGAACAGCACAATAAACCAAGTAGATCTGACCTATATGTATAGACAACTGAACCCAACAACACTAGTACATACATTCTTCTTAGGTGCACAGGGGACATTCTCCAGGATAGACTATCTGTCACATCACAAATTAGGTCTCAGTATATATAAAAGGACAGATATCATACAGAGTTATCTTCTTTGACCACAGACAAAGTTAGAAATCATTAACAGAAGGGAAATTGTAAAATTAGAACATTTGTGGAAATTAAAGAACACATTCTTAATAGGTGAACTGAAGAAGAGATCATAAGAGAAATTAGAAAATACTTACAGATGAATGGAAATGAAAGCCTAACTTATCAAAATGTATGTGATGCAAAGAGGGCAGTGCTAAAATGGAAATTTATAACTATAAATGCTTATATTAAAAAAGATAAAATATCTTAAAGCAATGAAATATCTTAAAGAACTAGAACAAGAATGAAATAAACCCCCAAAACCAGCAGAAGGAAGGGAATAATAAAGATTAAAGTAGAAAGAAATGATATAAAGAAAGGAAAAACAATAGAGAAAGTCAAGAAAACCAAAAGTTGTTCTTTGAAAAGATCAACAAAAGTGAGAAACCTTTAGCAAAATTATCTAAGAAAGAGACAAAAGAGGATTATAAGAGAGTATTATGAATAGTTGTATCACAACCTAACAAGCTAACTTATATAAAAGAGTCAAATTTCCTAAAAGCACAAATGACCATTCCTCATTATCCTAAAAAATGATAACGTATGTCTAACTTAAGGTGGGAATGTAAATTGGTATGTGCATTGTGAGAAACAGTATGGTAGTTCCTTAAAAATTTAAATTAAATTAAATTAAAAATATAACTGCTATATGATCAAGCATTTCCACTTCTGGGTATTTATTATTGAGACTCATTATTTATTTGGATTGTCTTCCCTGTATGCTAAATGAATCTTCAGAGTTGCCACATTCTATGTATGGTACATGAGCTTTCCACCCTGTTTTTCATTATTTTGATGGAAATATAGCCTTTGCTCCTTTCATATAATTTCCCAATTAATGTCCATTCTTTGTGAGGAAGTGCTCCCTCCCCTCAAATACGTGCTGTGAAAAACTAGGGATTGGTAAGAATGGTGTGGAAAGATAAAGGTGTGGAAGTGTTTTTCAGTTCTAGCATGAAATCATTGACTAGCCCTGGGCTTCTCTCGTAGATTATAACATGCTCTGTCAGCTAAAGACTGATTTGTTGTTAAGTCAGAAATGTATGAATGAATAAGGTCTGAACATAAAGATAGGACATTTTGTTATGCAAGTGTAAGTGGAAACCTCTGACTGCCAGTGTCACATTATTCTCTGAGGCCCAATAAACGTAGAGAAGTGGAAAAGGGAAAAGGACCAGAGGGAATGATTTATGATAAAATATTAGTTAAATTATATATGGATGCCTTGGCCAAACTCGAAGTAGTGTGGGAAGTGAGTAGAAATGGATCATATATTTTATTCCACTCAGTGCCAACTCAAATGTTCACACTGAAATTGCTTGGGGAAATGAAAAATTATGTGCTCCAATGCTACAATAAGGATGGTCACAGTCCTGCCATATTTGAAAATGTGGTGAAAAGTACTATTCTACCACTGATTTTATATGTGCTTTGTCTCCTTGGCTAGGTTGTAAACTGTGAAACAAGTATGTGTTTTCTCTTACACGAGGTTTAAAACTTCCTTTGATTTGATATCTTCTTTCCCTTTGTCAATCAACCTTATTTATCACTGATTTTTTTTGTACATTTCACAAATTCTCAAATTCCCTTTTCAATTTCAGCTGTTATTCTCACCTTACAGAAATTGTCATTGAAAGTTCTTTTTCTAATTATCTGATCTCGATTAGGGTGAAAGCTTTAAAAAAGTGCCGATTTGTATATTGAGAATTTTCTTCTAAAGGATAATTATTTTGTGGCCCCATTTTTAATAATGGGAACACAGTGTACTTTAATTTTTTGTAGTAGGAACTACTTCGTTTAGTCAAAGTGTTCCATAGATCAGGTATATTTTAATTTGGTGTGCATAGTTTGGCCAGACAAAAGGTTTGGCACAGTTTTGCATGTAAGAGATAAAACTCGAAGATCAGAGTATATATGGGTTTCACATCACAGCCACATCATTTCCTACCTCTGTGATTTGAGGGAAGTTAGTTAACTTCCAAGAGCCTCCATTTACTCACCTGTAATATAGAGATAATTTTACCTATGTAGTTATGTAATATAAGAATATCTGGCATATGGAAATAATAAAAGTTTAGCTATTACTAAATGGATTTCTGAAAATCAAATAAAGAAGTGGGAATAATGGTGGTAGCCCTCAGTTGGGAGATGGGATTAACTAAAGAAGACTGACTCTCATCCAAGGCTTGGGACTGCCATACTGTTTATTGGATTTATCCAAATAGTAATCTGATTCCAAACCTGACACTTGGAACTTTCCTTTATTAATATCATCTCTTCTACCAGTTACATTCATATAGAGGAAGACAATCTATAGGTTGAAATAAATCTTCTCCAGGAGCAGAGGTCTAGGAACAGCTGTGGTTGGCACCATCACTCTGTTTTATTTTATTTATGTTATTTTTAGTATTATTATTGGCTACACAAATAAATATGCTACTTTTTTTCTCTTTTTGTTGCTCTTAGTTGAGCATCATGTATTTTTATGCATGAACGCAATAGGTGGAATTGAAATAAGCTGCCTAAAAATTCCCCAGAATAGTCCATAAACCATTTTTAAGCATGCTCCATGCCTGGTTTATTACAACATCATCATAATTGATATCCTGCATTTGTCTCAGTTCTCCCAATGACTCTGGCTTGATCCTGACCCATCCATTAATCTCAAGGCCAGACATTACAACTGGGCTATCATCCTATCATCTTCAGCTTTACCTTGATAAATGTTCCTATATTTTCATAATACTTTGTCATCTATTCTTCATCCTCACTGTTGCAACAGAACAACTATGGTTTTCCTGTTGGGAATTTTGCACTCTTTCATTCTGTTCACTGAACTCTTGTCATAGTGGTTTTGCAAATGCCTTCTTGATCAAGTTACTGCCCTGTAAATATTTTTAAAATATTTAATAATTTAAAAAATATATAGAATAAAGTAAAAACTTCTTAGTGTATGAAAATAAATGATTATTTATTAGTTTCCATTTATCAGCCTTATTCTCAGATGTGCTCTTCTTTGGGTATTACATTTAGTTTCCCAAATACGTGTATGTGTTTTAATGACCCTGAAGAGATTTGGGTCATTTCTCTCTCTGTGCTTGGAATGTTAACAGGGATGAGTCTGCTTGGGGTGTCTGCCTTGAGGTTAATGAGTGAGCGCACGATGGAGGAGTACTGTATAGGGATATTATGGTGCTAATGTAGTGAACTAGGTTTGAAGTATTTTCCAGACTGGCTTACAAGGTAATTTGAGGAAGGAATAATTACCTTTTAACACTTCACTTAAACCCCTGATATTTAGTATTTTTTCCCCCTGACATTCTGTACCCATCCATAGGCTTAGTCACTCACTACTACCTCTGAGCCTCAGTTATATTTTATACAAAATGTCTCTCAAAGCAATTTTTTATGCTTTTTGTTTTTCTCTTTTGATTCCTGTTGTTAATTTGATGTGTCGACTTGAATAAAATACAATAAGATATTTGGTCAAACATTACTGTAGTAATTTGTGTGAAAGCATTGTTAGAGAAGATTAATATTTAAATCAGGTTTTGAGTAAAGCAGATTTTTCTGTGTAATGTGGATGGAGTGGGCCTCATTCAATTAGTTGAAGGCCTTAGTAGAAAAAGACTGATCTCCCTGGAAGAAGGAGCAACTTTTCTAGCTAATAACCTTTGACTCAAACAGCGACTCTTCCATGGGTCTCCATCCTGCTGGCCTATGCTACAGGTTTTGTATTTGTCAAACATCCACAATCATATGAGCCAATTTTAAAAATTCTGTCTGCCTGTTTGCCTCTCTCTATGTATCTGTCTCTATTTATCATCTTTCTATCTTACTCACTCTCTTTCTCTGTAAACCTAATACACTCCCTAAAGGCAGCTTGAGGACAGGGCTGTGACCTCTCATCTTTCTATCATCTAGCATTTTGCCTGGTATTCAAACTGATAAATAATGAAACTATTCAGTTAATAAAATATCATTCACATTAATATTTTTAACCTACCTCTCTCATCAATTATTTTCAGTGTTTGATTATCTGCTCAAATAACTGCTAACTTATCTCACTGGTGTCCTATTTCCTCAACATTAGATGATGAGTCCTCTCTGTTCTATTTTATGCTTTTTAACTAACACCAGAAGCTTCTTTTTTTTTTTTTTTAAAGATTTTATTTATTTATTTGGCAGAGATCACAAGTAGGCAGAGAAGAGAGGCAGGCAGAGAGGGAGAGAGGAGGAAGCAGGCTCACCGCCCAGCAGAGAGTCTGATGCGGGGCTCGATCCCAGGACCCTGAGATCATGACCTGAGCTGAAGGCAGAGGCTTAACCCACTGAGCCACCCAGGCGCCCCAACACCAGAAACTTCTATACAGTAGTCACCCATTAGCCAGAGGGACATGTTTCAAGACCCTTTGTGAATTCTTGTAAATATGGATAGTACCAACCCCCAGATACACTGTGTTTTTTCCTATACATGCATACCTATGAGAAAGCTTAATGTATAAGTCAGGCACAGTAAGAGAGAGGTTAATAACAATAACTAAAAGTATAACAATTATAGCAATATACTGTAATAAAAGTTATGTGAGTGTGGTTTTTCTTTCTCTCTCCTCAAAATGTCTTATACTGTGCTCACTCTTTTTCTTCTTGTGATGATGTGAGATGATAAAATACCTCTGTGATGAGACAAAGCGAGGGGAATGATGTAGGCATTGTGAAGGTAACATTAAGCTATTACTGACTTTTCTTTTAATGTTCCAGGATCTTTTCCTAAAAATTTAATTTAATTTAATTTTTTTTAGTGTTCCAAAATTCATTGTTTATGCACCACAACCAGTGCTCCATGCAATACCTGCCCTCCTTAATACCCACCACCAGGATCGCCCAACACCCCACCCCTCTCCCCTCCAAACCCTTCAGTTTGTTTCTCAGAGTCCATAGTCTCTTATGGTTCATCTCCCTCTCTGATTTCCCCCAGCTCACTTCTCTCCATCTCCCAATATCCTCTTGTTATTCCTTATGCTCCACAAGTAAGTGAAACCATATGATAATTGACTCTTTCTGCTTGACTTATTTCACTCAGCATAATCTCTTCCAGTCCTATCCATGTCAGAAGGAGAGTCTTCTGCTTCCAGACCTCAATTGACCATGGGTAACTAAAACCATAGAAAATGAAACCATGGATAATGGGGGCACTATTGTAGTGCCCCTTTCTTCCATTACATAAACGGATGCTCTGAGCAGCTGCTCTGTTCATTGTACCCTAATATACTTTGTACGTTCTTCTCCTCTGCCTTTGTTCAGGTTCTCATCCTTGCAGGGATATCTTTCACAACATCCTTCTAGAGAATCTTGCCTCCACTTAATCCCATCTTCCCTGAGACATCTTCTCTTTCAATTCAGTTCTAGGTTCTGTCATCTTGCTTTAAAAGACTTCTTCCAAAGCCATAAATTTCACATATCATTGCCATATTGAATCATTGCCATAATGAATAACTATATTGCTGGTTATTCATTTTTCTCTGTGTTATTTATGTTAGTGCTAATATTTAAGGACAAGTATTAAAAGTTAAAAATGTGTGAGTCTGAAACAAGATGAACTTTCCAGAGAATCTGGAGAAATTGAAATAGAGTATCATGGCAGCTTGTATTCTGATTTTGTTATCAATATCATCTTAAAAGAAGTTTTTTGGTTTTTTTTTTAAGGTTTTATTTATTTATTTGTTAGAGAGAGAGAGAGAGCGAGCACAGGCAGACAGCGTGGTAGGCAGAGGGAGAAGCAGGCTCCCTGCCGAGCAAGGAGCCTGATGTGGGACTCGATCCCAGGACGCTGGGATCATGACCTGAGCCGAAGGCAGCTGCTTACCAACTGAGCCACCCAGGCGTCCCTTAAAAGAAGTTTTTGATAGATGCTTATAAGAGGCTTGAATTATTATAATTTGTTTTTCAATCTTCACTAGAGTATTATTGGAGTTTTCTTTGCTCACGAAGTTTCTACCTGATCATAATCTCTGGTTCAAGGAGCTAAATTATTTTGTCTTTTAAAATAATGCCCTTACTTTGAGGAAAAAAAATGACAAGCCGAGAAGAAAGGGAGGGAAATCTGTTTATTTATCTATCTATGTCTGTTGAGACTAAGGGATAGAATTTGGTTTTTTGAGGGTGTATGTATGTGTTTATGGCTTAAGAGTTGTTTTTTGCTCAAGATATTCCAAATTTAAATGTTGGAAACATATAAAGGTAAAAATCAAAGGTAGGGTAACAAGAGAAACATTTAAATATAAATTTAAATACTACTGTAAGTGTCATATTTAAGAAAGAATAAAGAATAATAAAAGAAAAAGAGGCACTGATTTTATGCGAAAGTATTTTTTTGATAAGAATAATATTTAAATCAGTAGATTTTTTAATTCATAGCAAAATTGAGAAGAAAATTCAAAATTTCCCATATACCCCTTGCCTCCACATATGTATAGCCTTCTTTATTATCAGTATCCCCTACCAGAGTGGTATTTGTTACAATAATGAACCCTACATTGACATATCATAATTACCCAATGTTTATAGTTTATTGTTCTCCCATCCAAGTACTAACCAGGCCCGACCCTGCTTAGCTTCCGAGATCAGACGAGATCGGGCGCGTTCAGGGTGGTATGGCCGTACACTATAGTTATTGTTCATTCTTGGTGTTAATAAGTTTTGTGAGTTTGAACAAACCTAGAATGATATGTATCCCTCATTATAGTATCATACCAAGTATTTTTACTTCCCTAAGAATCCTTTGTGTTCCTTCCATTCCCGTCTGCTCCAACACACAACATCCCTGACAATCACTAATATTTTTACTGTCTCTATAGTTTTGCCTTTTCTAGAAGTCAAATAGTTAGGTTTGTACAGTATGTAGCCTTTGCAGATTGGTTTCTTTTACTTAGAAATATCCATTTAAGTTTCTTCCATGTCTTTTCATGGTTAGATAGCTCTTTACATTTTAGCACTGAATAATATTCCATTGTCTGTATGTATCATGGTTTATTCATTCATTCCCTTACGAAGGACATCTCAGTTGCTTCCAAGTTTTGGCAATTATGAATAAAGCTGCTTATGAACATCTGTGTGAAGATTTATTTGTGGACATAAGTTTTTAGCTCCTTTTGGTAGATACCAAGAGGCATGATTACTGGATTGCATAGTAAGATTATGTTTATTTATTTATTTTTTAAAAGATTTTATTTATTTATTTGACAGGCAGAGATCACAAGTAGGCAGAGAGGCAGGCAGAGAGAGAGAGGAGGAAGCAGGCTTCCTGCAGAGCAGAGAGCCTGATATGAGGCTCGATCCCAGGACCCTGGGATCATGACCTGAGCCGAAGGCAGAGGCTTTAACCCACTGAGCTACCCAGGCGCCCCAAGATTATGTTTATTTTTGTAAGAAGTCACCTTATTGTCTTCCAAAGTGGCTGTGCCATTTTGCATTCTTATCAGCAATGAATGAGAGCTCCTGTTGCTCCACATCTTTGTCCGCATTTGGTGTTGTCAGTATTTTGGATTTTAGCCATTCTAATATATATTTATTAGATATAATGTGTAATGTGTGTACATGTGTAATAATATTTCATTTTTGTTTTAATTTGCACTTCCCTGATGATAAATGATGTAGAGCATCTTTTCATATGCTTGTTAGCCATTGATACATCTTTATGGTAAGGTTCTTCTTAAGTTCTTTGACCCATTTTTTGACCAGGTTGCTTATTTTCTTATTGTTGCATTTTAAGATTTCTTTGTATATCTTGGGTAACAGTTTTGTTTTTATTTAATCAGATGTGTCTTTTTGCAGATATTTTCACCAATGGCTTATCTTCTCATTCTTTTGACATTGTGTTGCATAGAGCAAAAGTTTATAGCTTTAAGGAAGTCCATCTCATCAGTTACTTCTTTTGTGGTTTATGGTGGTATATGTGAAAATTCATTGTCATACTCAAGATTATCTAGGCTGGTCAGTTGGAACAGCAACACTTGTTTAAAAGACTGTCTTTGTTCTATTGTATTGCTTTTCCTCCTCTGTCTTAAGATTGATTGACTGTATATTTTGGGGGCTCTTTCTGGGGCTATCTGTTCTCTTTGGTCCTATTGATCTTTTTATCTATTCTCTTCTCAGCAACACACAGTGTTGATTACTATAGCTTTATAGTGAGTATTGAAGTAGGGTAGTGTCAGTCTTCCAACTTGGTTCTTCTCCTTCAAAATTGTGTTAGATATTTTGGTTCTTTTGCCTCTCCATATAAAGTTTAGAATCAATTTGTAAACATCCACAAAATAAATTGTTGAGATTTTTTTAAAAAAAGATTTTACTTATTTATTTGAAAGAAAGAGAAAGAGAGGGAGCAAGCATGAGCAGGGGAGAGGGGCACAGGGAAAGAGAAAGCAGATTTCCCACTGAGCAGGGAGCCTGATGTGGGGCTCAGTTCCAGAAGCCTGAGGTCATGACCTGAGCCAAAGGCAGATGCTTAACTCACTGAGCAACCCCACCCCACTTGTCGAGATTGTTATTGGGATTCTGTTGAAACTATTAATAAAGTTGAGAAGAACTGACATGTTGACAATATTGAGACTTCCATCTATGGACATTTATTTAGTTCTACATTTATTTAGTTCTTTTATTTTGCTCCTTAGTTTTATAACTTTCCACATATAGATCTTGTACATGTTTTGTTAGATTTATACCTAAGTATTTCATGTTTTGGAAGTGCTAATGCAAATGGTTGTGTGTTTTGAATTTTAAATTCCATTTGTTTGTTGCCGGTATTTGGAAAGTGATTTTGTGTATTAACTTTGTATCTGCCACTTTACTATAATCACTTATTAATTCTAAGAGGGTTTTTTTTGTTGTTGATTTATTGGGGTTTTTACATAGATAATCATATTATCTACAAACAAAGATGGTTTATTTGCTAATCTGTGGACTTTTTACTTTTTGTCATATTGCATTAGCTGAGACTTCTGGTATGGTAAGGAAATGTAGTGGTGGGAGGGACATTTGCCTCGTTTCTGATCTGTGGGGAAAACTTCAATTTTTTTACCCCTAAGTAAAAAGTTACCTGTAGTTTTCCTCTACATGTTCTTGATCAGATTGAGGAAATTCCCTTCTATTCCTAGTTTTTATCATGAATAATTATTGGATTTTGTCACATGCTTTTTCTGCATCTATTGATATGATCGTGTGGTTTTTCTTCTTCAATCTATTGATTTGATAAATTATATTAATTGATTTTTGAATGTTGAACCGGCTTTGCATACCTGTGATAAGTTTCACTTAGTTGTGGCATACAATTTTTCTTACAGATTTTTGGACTCATACCTTTTTCTTTTAAAGGTTTATTGATTTATTTTAGAGAGAGAGAGAGAACATGGTGGAAAGAGGCAGATGGAAAGGGAATGGAAAAGGCAGATGGAAAAGTCCTAGGCAGACACTGCCTGACACAGAGCTGAAACCAAGAGCAGGATGCTTAACCATCTACACCACCCAGGTGCCCCATGGACTCACTCTTACTTTTAAATAAAGTAAAATCTTAGATTTACAGCTTTGAAATCTGAATCTGAGAGACTTCTCCCATCATGTCAATCTGATATTCCAAACCATATGGTATGAACAATATTCAGTATGTAATAAATGAATGATTGCATAAAGTGGAGTTTGGGTAGAGTAATATACTTTATATTCAGTGTGAGTGAATTGGAGTAAACATTTTTTTTCTCCTTAAATATAGGATATTAGAAAGAAAACTCAGGGGAGAATAAAAAATGATGGAGTAATAAATCTCAATCATGGCTGCCCACTAGAATTACCTAGAGAAGATTTATACAGAGTAGTGCTTGGGATTTACCCATGAGGAAGCATGATCTCTGGGGGTGGGGCCCAAGTGTGATATTCTTTGAAAACTTTGGGTGATTTTAATATGCTGACATTGTTAACAACTCCTGTTTCAGAAATTCAAAGTGTATGAGTATGATAATAATTTAATATTTGGGTAAAAATTACTCAGCAATAATTGTTTCTTTAAAGATTTTTTTTCAATAAAGACAAATGTCTTAAAAGGAGCACTGTCTCATAGTTATGGATGCTATCATTGCTCTCTCACAGCAGTAGCTGAGGAGATGGATATTTCACTTTCTTGTCATGACTCATATAAAAAAAAAGTAGAGTTAGACAATTATATGTTCCAAAAGACAATGTGCTAATATCTCAAAGTCATTGTAAAAACATTCCCCTTTATGGTTCTTGACTGCAGTAGAATTCTTTTCTTTGCCCCACATTAATTCACCTGCCTCACAGATTTCAAAAGTTTTCTAAACATTTTTTTCACCTGACGTATATTGTAAACCCATTTTCTCTCCATTTCAGTTAGGATATTTATAATTTGACTCTAAATCACTAGGAAATGTAATTTCTGGGAACCATGCCACAGAAAATAACACAGTATAATTTAGACTGTGTATTTGACTAAAAACTGTGTCTTTTTTTTTTTTTAAAGCTTTTATCTACTTATTTGACAGAGAGAGAGAGCACAAGTAGGCAGAGCAGCAAAGAGAGAGAAGGAGAAACAAGGCTCTCCACTGAGCAGGGAGCACGATGTGGGGCTCAATCCCAGGACCCTGGGATCATGACCTGAGCAGAAGACAGGCACTTAACTGACTGAGACACCCAGACACCCCTAAAAACTGTATCTTTAAATTTATCTTCTTAACAGTAATGTAGTACAACAAGATTTTGAGAGATGGCAGTTGAAGAAGCTTCTTGTTTGTGCTCCTTTTTTATCTTGGTAATTTAGGGAGGGAAACACAGAAAACACAATTTGGGATTTTAAATCCTTAGCTACTGTTGAATCCTTTCTGAGTTAATTAACATTGTCATAATACATTAATTTACCTTCTTAGTTATATAATACAGTATTTGAGGAGCTTGTGTTTTAATTTTAATATTTTTAGGAAGTTACCATTTGTGGAAGGTATGGAAAGTCTGGCAAGGTGATTCTATGTATCTAGATAACTACATTTCAGTTTTCCAAGATAAGGAAATTAGATTTTTTAAGATCCTAGGAAGACTTTGGGATGCCTGGGTGGCACAACTGGTTAAGGGTCCACCTCTTGGATTCAGCTCAGGTCATGATCTCAGGGTCATGAAATCAAGCCCCCTGTCCAACCTCCTGTGGAGCCCTGTGTGGAGTCCTGTGTGGAGCCTGGCATGAGGCACTGCTCTCAGGCCAGAGTCTGCTTCAGATTCTCTCCCCCCTTTTTGCTCCTCCCCCTTGTGCTCACTTTCTTTCAAATAAATAAATAAATATAAAATAAAAGTTAAAATAATGGCTGGATGCCTCAGTTGGTTAAGCATTTGCCTTTGGCTCAGGTCATGGCCCCTAGGTCCTGGGATGGAGCCCTGAGTCTGGTTCCCTGCTCAGCGGGGAATCTGCTTCTCCCCATCCCTCTCTATTCTCTCTCTCTCTTTCTCTCTCAAATGAATACATAAAAAATATTTTGAGAAAATAATAAAATAAAATCTTGGAAGACTTTAAACTTAATGGTAATGTTAACTAAGGCCAATTATTCTGTGTCAATCTCAGGAAAGGCAAGTCCCTAGAGAATTGATTTAATTATACTTTTGAAGTATGAAAGTCTTCACTTTCTCTTCCTTCTCCTGCTTCTACTTCTTCTCTTTATCTTATTCCTCCTCCTCTTAATCATCATCATTGTTATTTCTCCCTAAGAGTCACTATAACTAACAATGAACTTTAGGGGCAGGAATATTTTGTTCAAATAGGTATTTTAGAAGGTGACTTCTAGGAACGGAGAAATAAGGAAACACTGAGCAGAATCTTTACAACTGTGTAGTAGTTATAGATTTCATAGGCAGGGTAATAAAAAATACCAAACAAAAATCAAAGTTGGACTTCATTAAAATGAAAAATATTTCTTTTTCAATAGATACCATTAAGAATCTTAATGAATCTTAAATCATTGAGAAAGTAGAAAGCTAAGTCTCTCAGATGTAGAGAAAATATTTACAGTACCTATCTCTGACAAAAAATATTCAGTCTTGAATATATGAAGACTCAAGAAGACAAAGTAGATTTTAAATCAAAAACAGTTACAAGTTGGGGCACCTGGGTGGCTTAGTCAGTTGGGTGTCTGCCTGTGGTTCAGGTCATGATCCCAGAGTCCTTGGATCAAGCCAGGCGGTGGGCATATCTTCTCCCTCTCACTCTGCCCCTTCCCCCGCTCCTTCTCTCTCTAGTTCACTGTCTCTCTCAAACAAACAAACAAACAAACAAACAAACAAACCAACAAACAAGAAAAGCAGTTACAAGAGACAAAGAAGTATATACATATTAATAAAAGTTTCAATACAGCAGAAAGATATACTAAGTATAAACATTTAAGTACTTGGGTTTGTATGATGTAACATCTAGTGTCAGACCATCAAGATATATGAACCCCAAACTGACAGAATTGAAGGGAAAAATAGGCAACCCTACTGAAGTAAATGGAAGACTTTAAAACCTCAATCTCAATAATGGATATTGAAAAACCACATAGAAGGTAAGTAAGGAAATACAGGACTGAAACCTATTTATTTTCTTTAAGAAGTCTGTATCCTTGCATTTTCTATTTTTGAGTGAGCAGGCATTATAAAAGGTGTGCTTAACATCTTCCAGTAAGATTACAGATTTTTGGATTTCATTTTGAGTTTGCCAATTTTTTCTTGATATGTTTTGCTATTAGGTATGTAAAAATATCTTTCCATGTGAAATATACCTTTAATGATTATGTATTGACCTTTATTTTAAAAAATATGTTTTACATTTTCCACTTGCTGTTACTGTATTACATTTTTTCTTGGCTTATTGACACTGTTTAAATGTTTCTGGGTTGTTTTTTTTTTTCCTTGGGCTGGACTAGAAGTTTTTTTGTTCTTTCTCTCTTTAATGGTTAATCTTTAAGTGTGGTATATATTTTCTATAGTCCTCTTACACCAAAGCACCTCAACATGTATTAACCACATCTATATCTATATCTGCTCACTTCAGGGCAATACATGATTCTCACAGCCCCTTAACTTGGTTTATCCTCTGCTATCATCAAGGTGTTTGAATATGGCATTTTAAAAATACTTGTGTTTTATTTCTCTAAATTAACCCCCCTATTATTATTTTCTACAAAAATGTTACTACAGATTTGTGCACCAGTTTATAATTTTTTAACACTATACCTCTGTTAGCTTAGACTTCATTTTGGGATTATTTCCTTTTTCTTAAAGCACGTGCCTTAGAAGTTCCTTCTTGAGGATTTTTAGAGCTAAATTCCTATCTGGAAAGTTTTCTTTTTATGATCTTTGCTTCTTTGTATGATCACTTAGCTATTTTTTTAAAAAATACTCTTTGTTGTTTAGAATTGCTACCTCTTGTGTGTCAAGGCTCTATCTGTAGAAACCATGTGAGGCTTGTGTTAGGAGAGCATTCTTCCAGAGGGTCTTTGCTTTTTCTTCTTTAGCATGTTCCCTAGCACCAACCACCTAAGATCCCTCTTATAACTCAATATTCTTATTGTGGGTTTTTGAGATTATACAGGTGAAATTTAATACAAATTGAAACCCTTGGGAAATATTGTTTTCTTTGTATGGTGGAAAGGAAATTCACTGAATCTGTAGACCCTTAAGGACATCAAATTCATAGGCGGATCTCTGTGGAAACACCTAACTATCCAGACTTGCTACCCAGTGCCTCAACTCAAACTCTACTTTCTCCTTTTCTTTACTACTCTGAATTTTGACCCTTAGGGGTTCCCTTTACTTTTTGTGGTCTCAGTTCTATATTTATATTCTATATTTTGTTGAATTTTACATTTTATTTATTTTTTTATTTATGAGAGAGAGAGAGATTGAGACTGAGCAAGCAGGGTGAGTGGCAGGCAAAGGGGAAGCAGGCTCCCAACTGAGCAGGGACATCTGATGTGTACTTAATCCCAAATCCCTGGGATCAGGACCTAAGCCGAAGGTAGACACTTAACTGACTGAGCCACCCAGGCATCCCTTACATGGTGTTTTTAGTTGTTGTTGGGGCTGGGTATTATATCTGTTTTGCCATTTTGATTGGAATGTGACAATAAATTTATTTATTCTTTTAGCAAGAATCTGACAATATGATAGATTTGCTTATAATTATACTATTAACAGAGAACAGGACCCACATCTCCAGAGGTTTAATATTAAGAATATCATGGTCACATACCTGACATTTTAGAAATCTTCCTGATTTATAATATTTTATTTTGTATTCATTTTATATGCCCATATCCATATTTGCTTCAGGAAGTATGGTAACTTCACGTCATACTAAACATTTAGAAGATAGTCACCAAGAAATGTCTGATTGCTTTGCCCCTTCGTGTTTCTCACTGTTCTTTCAGGAGTCAAATAGTAACACTCCTTGATTCAACAAAAATTCATTGAAAACTTATTTTAGCACCAATACTAAGGTCTACACATGTAAAGTCGCTTTTATTCAA
The DNA here is from genome assembly GCA_003697995.1 of Taxidea taxus jeffersonii. Classification (NCBI taxonomy): domain Eukaryota; kingdom Metazoa; phylum Chordata; class Mammalia; order Carnivora; family Mustelidae; genus Taxidea; species Taxidea taxus. The sequence goes on from RCUC01154215.1 coordinate 29,950, forward strand.
AGTAAATTAATATTTAGAGCAGTAAGTAGGGAGTAAGACCAAAGTGTTTATAAAGTGCTGTGAGAATACAAAGGAGGAAGTCCTTAACTGCAACTGCAAAGGCAAAAAAATAAAAATAAAAATAAAAGATCCCACAGAGATGTCTTAGCTGAATTTTGAATAAGTCAACATGGGCCCTTCATGAGATCATAAAGAGTGGGGAGAGCTGTTAGGAGATAAAAGGGTATGTTAGATAAGGGTGAAATCTCAGAGATTATATGCAGCTCTAAGACACTGAGCTATACCTTACAGGCAATTAGGAACAATTATTTGGGCTCAAGCAGGGACATGCATAGCCATATTTGCATTTCAAAAAGCATATGAAAGATGGATTGAACAATGATGAGATTGGTGTCAGATGGGATTTGTAGTAATCTTTGTGATATAAAGAGGGTCTGAAATTCTCAGAATTTTGAAAATACTTTGTGATGTTCTAGAACCTAGAATAAGAGACAGATGGGGATATTGTAACATAAATTTTGGGTCTTTTAATCATTATCATTTTCACTAGTATTCTTAAGAATATTAAATATAACCAACCTGTGTCAGTGCTCTTGTCCCATGAAAGGAAGCCTCCATATTCTAAGGAAAGTATATCTCAATATTAAATAGGTTTAAATTTATCTAAATCTGTACTTAAATCTATCTAAATCTAGAAGTGTATGGGAACTTTATTTCTTGATCTGAAATTCTACCATAGACTCTCAAAATAGAGATTCTTTCATCTGAGTCAAGATATTATGTCTCTGAGAGTCCTTGTATCATTAGTTTGTAGACCTTGAAAAACTGTCCTTAAACATGTTTGTCCTCCTGAGAGGTGCCCCTTAGGCCCAGCATGCATGGCCAGTTCTTTGTGGAATGTGTGAACAGGGCTTGGATGCATACAGGACCTTTTGCACACATGCCCACAGAATCCTTCATGGGATGGAATTGACCTATAGTGAGAAGAGGATGGAGGTAATGCCTCTTCCATTAGGCATGGAATTTGAAACTTGAAGTCAATTTGAAGTTATTTTAATGATGTGGTGAGCAATTTGAGTTTGATTTATAACTTAATTATTTAAATATATGTTGCATGGGCTTTTTAAAATCTCTTACCCCAAATCCCAGAATGTTAGAGGCAGACCAATGGGGGATTATTAAGGACACACTTTTCTTCCTTTGCAATTTGTTCATGTGTACTTTCATGGTAATCACCTACAAGCCAGAGAGTGAAATTAGATTAATAAATTAGGACAAACTTCTGGAATCAGAAAACTGGCTCCAGAGGATGCTTTAGATTCTTTGCCCTTAATTTTAAACATGGGGTAACTGAGTTTTGTTCCAGATTATTCAGAAAGGTAGTGGCAAAGCCAAAAAAAAAAGCCTAGATACATAGAATTAACTTTGCCTTTTATCTTTTATTAATTAATGTACTAATTTTATATTTCTCTTAGCAGACTTCTTAGTTCAAATAACTTCTTTTTAGGTCATACCAAAAGTTCAAAAAATCAAAATCATATCTGTGATGTCTGTGCATGTTGTAAAGTTAAGACTCAGTGACTTTTATTGAAGTTGCACTTTGATTGTGTAAACAGTGTTATTTCTACTGAATCTGTGACTGATGTTTTTAAGGACTTTAAGTGGTATTAGCCAGATGTTCCATTAATATTTATAGAAAGCATCCCATAAAATTGAAATTATGGTTTTTTTCATTCAGGTTTTTACATAAATATTGGAAATGCCAAGAGAACATGAAAATGTAAAAAAAAAAACCTAAAATTTTATATTTTATTTGGTGAATAATACACATTTACAAACATTGGAAACTAACACAAATCAACAAAAAATAATTAAATTAGTTATATCTGTGCTAGTATATTATACTGGTTTTAAAATGGATTGAATAGTGATTTTACTCCAAAATGAATAATCTTATTCAGGAGACCTATCTTGCAATTCTGATATTCAGATGAAATTATTACTATGAGTGTCTTGACATTATGTAATTCTACTTTGGATATCATATCACATATATTTGAAATTAAGGACTAAAAATGATTGCCCAGAAACTTATAGCTTATTTTCCATGCAAGTATCATCCAACTATTTAACCATATCTGATTGCCCCATCCAATTAATTTAAACTTAATGTCCACTCATCCTCATCATTTATCAGACATTCATTTGAATTGCAATGAGTAAGGGAGCATTGGTATTCATTCTGGAAAATACATTGGCTCAATGAAGGGCAAGAGGTCATGGCTATAGAAAGGGTGCTTAAAAAGGCATCATCATAAAAATGAAGAAAGTGTTTTCAGAAATTGTTACTCACATTAGAGTATTAGACTATAATATAAAGCTTTACTATCTGGATGACACCACCTATTTTCTTTCAGTACACGTTATCCAAATGTTACAAAGGTCATCAACCTGTAACCTTGGTATCTTTTTATATGTGATCTCCTTTAATTCTTTGAAGAAGACAAATAGGCAAGAAAAAAATAAAAGGAGAAATGTTAAAGCAAGTATTCTCAGGTTCAAATTAAATATGCTATTAACAGGGGTGTCTGGGTGGCTCAGTGAGTTAAGCCTTTGCCTTCGGCTCAGGTCATGATCACGGAGTCCTGGGGTCTAGCCCCACATTGGGCTCTCTGCTGGTGGGAAGCCTGCTTCTTCCTCTCTGCCTGCCTCTCTGCCTACTTGTGATCTCTCTCTCTATCAAATAAACAAAATCTTTGAAAAAAATATGCCACTAACAGGATTATGTTCTATTTATATCTGTTTATTCTTCTGTTGAGTTCATTTATTCTCTATTAATTGCCACAGATCATTAACATAACTAAAAACTGATTTAATACAATTTATTTTAGTTAACAAAAGCTTAGATTTTTCCCAGTAATATTGGTATTTTTTTTTATTAAATAGTCTGTACTTGTTTTTATTGGAGGCCAGAAGCAGCAGTTGGGGAAAAAACTTTGAAAATTTGGGCAAAATTTTTGAAAAGATTTTTTCTATCTTATATTGGAAAGATGACTCATGGTCGTGTAAATATAGGTAGAAAAGATAAAAGCCAGTCAATCACTACTAACTCCAACTGCCAACTGGTAGTAACTATACTAGCTTGATAAATGCCTGCAGATCAAATCAGTCTTTAAGCTTGGTTTAAAGACTGGGTGGTTCAGATGGATAAGTGTCTGCTTATGGCTCAGGTCATGATCCCAGGGTCCTGGGATGGAGCATTGCATTGAGCCCCACATCGAGCTCCCTGCTCCCTGCTCAGTGAGGATCCTGCCTCTTCCTTCCTTCTCCTGCTCCCCCTACTTATGCTCTCTTGCTCTCTCTGTCAAATAAATAAATAAAATCTTAGAAAAAAATTTTTAAAAATTAACTATTGTTTTGTGAGCTAAACAGGTGAATACAAAGATTCAAGTAACAGGTAGAGTGACTTTGGGGCCCAGATTTATCTGATGATGGGAAGAGCCTGACTGATTCCATTGATTAGGCAGTAGAGATTGTGATTCTCTTTCCTGCTGTGCTTAAAGGCAGGAGGGCAAAGACAGAGGGTCACCCTGCCACTGAACACATCAATAATGGTTCGCAGAAATCATGAAGCAGAGACATGGTTCATTGAATTTGCTTCAAAGTTTAGGCAAAGAATTTTCTAGAGGTTAAGGTAAAACTTTATCATGTTGTCTGCTCCTTGAATGTGACCCCACAGCCATGGAATCTATCAGGAACCATTCCTGTGACTCAGATATGCTTAGACTCACAACCCAAAAGAAATAGCAACTTGAAGGAATTGTCACTCTACAGTGTAAAATGTGCAGATGTCATCAGAATGTTTGACATTTCTCCTATCTAGAGGTAGATTCCTTTTTTTTTTTCCCTCCTTGAATGTGGGCTTCCATATGACTGCATTGAGCAATGCAGTATAGTGGAAGTATAGTTATGACAGGTCCAGACCTTGCTTTTAAGAAGACTGGAGACTTCCTTGGCCTTTTGGAGTCCTGGGCTATAATGTAAGAAGTTAGAATTTCCTCTGGAGAAAACAAATGGAAAAGTCCCAAGATTTGGTGAGAAGAGGGCTCCAGCCAAGCCCAGGCTTCTAGCTATCCATGCCTATGCACCAGGGATATAAATGAAGCTATTTTGGGCAACCAAGACAGATGGAGCTTCCAGCTGAATATCACAGAAGGACCAGAGTCAATAATACCTATATAGAATAGAGGAATCACCCATAGGTGTCTCTTGCTTAAGTTCTTGGCCCCCTGAATTGTGAGAAATTAAAATTGTTGTTTTTCATCACTAAAATTTGGAGCAGTTTGTTACACAGCAGTAGATAACCAGAAGAACTGCTCATTTTGAATTTGATTTTTTAATTTAATGAATTATATTTATTGGAAAGAATACATGTGCAAATTCTAAGGCTAAAAACTAAGGTGTGTGTGTGTGTGTGTGTATGTATCTATATCTGTATCTATATATATCTATATTCCTTTAAATTTTGGAAAAGATAAGAATGACCAGGCAGACTAAGGGTAGGAACCAAAAGAACAAACATTTAAATGTGAAATTAGGAAAAGACCTCAGTATTAACAATAACAACAACAACAACAACAACAATCTTATTGCTAGATGTATTAATTATATTGATTGCAATTGGCTAAGGAACACTATATCTATGATGTAATAACATTTTGTTTCTTCCAAATGATAGATTACCTTTAATTGTATGATAATTAGAACTCTTAATGGCATTTGTTTCATCCATCTACTTGCTTTTAAGTACAAATCATATAAGATTTCTTAAAGGTCTGTCTCAATTTGAATACTTTAAGGAAATAAAGCATAAAACATCAAGAGCTGATGTTATATTTTACCCTAATCTAATACTAATTAATGAAATTAATGATTCATCCTTAGGTATCCATGATAGAAGTTACTAAAATTTCCCCAAAGGGAGAAAATGATCAAAATAGTTTTCATTTTCTACCTAAAACACCAACCTACTGTCAAGAGAGTGCTTACAGCTAAATGTAGGATGTAATTTTTTAAAGCTTAGAAATTTAAAAAGTTCAGATACCTTCCTCAGAAAATAGGAAGATACTAAAACTCCATTCAGAAATTGATAAAGACCAAAATACTGAATAGGAAGTGAAAGTTTTTATGTACCATCAAAGATTTTAAGTGACTCAGTCTTCATATAAGATATTCATTAGGTGACTATTTTTTATTACTTCAAATGAACATAGTTACAATTAAAGTGAGATAACCTTTCCATTTTGGGATGGCTTAGTCAGACTATTGACAATTATGTCTGAAAGGGTCACCTTTTTTCATGCACTAAATGAAAGATGCTCATACTTTGTCCCTAACACTATTTCATGGTTTTACCTTGGAAATTAATCTTATCAGACTGACCCCTAAAGGCACACACCAACAGCAGAAGGAAAGTTTAATATCTCATGATATTGGTATAGTTAGGAGAAAACATAGACGTAAATTGTACTTGAAGAATTCTGGTAAATTCATTTGGAATCTTTATTCATCAGAATTTAAGAGTTTTGGCCACAAGATGTGCTGATAACAGGGATGGAAATACGCTCCAGAAGGAGCCAGAGGATCTGGTTCTGTGGTAGTATTGGCCAAGTACTTACAGTGATCAACCTGGGCAGCCACCACAGTCACACAAACTGTGCTCTGCACACTGCTGGTCTGGAAGTTAAGGTGAGGGTTAAACCTGTCTGCTCTGCCTCTCACTCACAGCAGGTCTCATCAGAACAGAAAAAGAAATGCCTTTTTCCTTACAGGAGTTTCTCACAGTGGTTGTCTTTTTCTAACTCTTACAAAGATGACATTTGAATGGCAGGGGCCCTGGGTATATCTTTTTCAGTTATTGTGTCCAAACAGACATCGGCATTTTTTAGTTTGGTCTAGACTGAAGCACGGATGAGCAGTTTGTAATCCAGAGACACTTGAAGTCAGGTGATTTAGAATTGGTTCCTTGAAGCTTTGTGTAGTTGGAAGAAAGTTATTTTAATCAGCAGCTTGGTATTCCTGGAGAGACAAAAGATCAAGCTCTTAGTAGAAAATGATAAGCAAGAGCTACTTTGAGGTTTGGCAATCAAAATTGGTAAGAGGGTTAGGGCAAGATAGGGCACCATTCCCAGCAGAAATGATGGCAGAAGCATAGTCTGAGGCTAACTAACATATCATGGTTTTGTTCTTAGTTACTCAGAGACTGGGTGAGACTTGAGTGGGTAAGTTGCTCATCTTAAATACGATGTTAAAAAGTGAATAAATATTAAAGCTATAACAAGAGGGATGCCTGAGTGGCTCAGTGGATTAAGCCTCTGCCTTTGGCTCAGGTCATGATCTCAGGGTCCTGGGATTAAGTCCTACATTGGGCTCCCTGCTCAGTGGGAAGCCTACTTCTCCCTCTGCCTGCTTCTCCCCTGGTTGTGCTCTTTCTCTCTTTCTCTGAAAAATAAATGAATAAAAAAAAAAAAGCTTGAACAAGAATTTTTTTTCTTTTTTTCTTTTTTTTTTTAAGATTTTATTTATTTATTTGACAGACAGAGATCACAAGCAGGCAGAGAGGCAGGCAGAGAGAGAGAGGAAGCAGGCTCCCTGCTGAGCAGAGAACCCGATGTGGGGCTCCATCCCTGAGATCATGACCTGAGCCGAAGGCAGAGGCTTAATCCACTGAGCCACTCAGGCACCCCTCTTTTTTTTTTAATATTTTATTTGTTTGATAGAGAGATCACAAGTAGGCAGAGAGGCAGGCACAGAGAGAGGGGGAAGCAGGCTCCCCGCTGAGCAGAGAGCCCGAAGCGGGGCTCGATCTTAGGACCCTGAGATTATGACCTGAGCCGAAGGCAGAGGCATTAACCCACTGAGCCACCCAGGCACCCTTGAACATGAATTTCTGTACCATGTTTCTCTAATTTCTGCTCTGACACACCTTAAGGGTATGAATTTACTCTCCTCAAATATTAACACTACTCATAATTGATTATTAAAATATTAGCCAACATTGACTTCTAATACTTTCATTTCCCAAGTACTGTGTTGAGTGTATTGTATTTTTAATCTCATTTAATCCTTACAATATCTCTGTAGGTAAATGTCATTTTCTTATTTAGTAATTTAGGAATCTGACTAAGGTTTAGAGAGGATAAGTCATTGCAGACACACACAGAAGTGGTAAAGGTGAGATGAACCCAAGACATAGTTTTAAAAAAAATTATGTCATCACCCTAAGATACATTTTCTCTATGATTAGAAATGTTTTGGTGAAAACACCAAAATACACCAAGCATGAGAAAGTTTTTTTCAATGATTCTACACTATATAAACTACAAATATTAGATAATGTTAATGTCTTAATTTTGGTTGTCTTGGAGAGAGTCAAGGATTCAAGTTCATGGCCTGTGTATGTGGTGATCCCAGGAAATAACTTTGAGAAAGTTTTGATATAGGGAGGTAAAGAAACTAGTAAAAAGGTGTGTTATCAAGCAGGTTACAGTTGTGAATTTTTGCAGCTTGATCCCACTGGAGAACTCTGGAAACTAGTGTAGGAAATATTATACTATATGGGATGGGTAAGAGGTGCATTAATTTTCTGTCAGTTCTCACTAGATGTTGGTTGAGGTTATATTCCAGGGGTCATTAACTCTCTAGCAGTTCTAGCCTATTGGGTATGTGCAGCGCAGGGCTGGGTAGCCAGAAGAAGCCCTCTGTGCTGTTGGCTGATATTTGGGCTGTTTACACTGAAATTGTATTGGCTCAGGTGACAAGATGGGATAACAGTTGCTACTACAATTAATAGTCATTTCTATTTCTTAATTCATACCTGAGGATTTTCTTGATCAATTTCTGGCAAATTAAAATTTCCTCTAAAGGTCTGTAGCATTCTATTTTTACCATTCTCATCAAAGTTACTAATTACTTACTATCATGATTTCTGTACAAGTTTTCACTCTTAAAAAAAACAAAATGAGGGGCACCTGGGTGGCTCAGTCAGTTGAGTGGCTGCCTTCGGCTCGGGTCATGATCCCAGGGTTCTGGGATCGAGCCCCACATCAGGTTCCCTGCTCGGTGGGGAGTCTGCTTCTCCCTCTTCCTCTGCTGCTCTGCCTACTTGTACTCTCTATCTCTCTGTCAAATAAATAAATAAAATCTTTAGAAAAATGAAGGAAAGCAGGTACTGCATTATAGACCATGTGTATATCATAGACTTGGCACTGTGTCTTCTTTTTTGGTCCCACTTTATCTGCATTTAATTCTCTTTTTCACTAATTTACTTGGAAGTGTAAGCCAAGATTTTGTTTTTGAAACCTTTCATTTATTTTGCTGCCTTCTCATAAATCCTTACTTAGATGGCCATTAAATTGTTTTCCCACTCTGACTTCAGTTTTGAGAATGAGACTTGCATGTAGTTCAACATCATTCAACTCCACTCACCATTTTTCTCTACCCTTATCTGTGCCTCAGGAGGCTGGTAGATATGTTCTACATCAAGGGACCCCTTACTCTCCTACATCTGAGTTGAATTCTGCCTTTGGGAAGAATTGCCAGGGATCACGTGAGAGAGAAGAGAGAAGTCAGGATATTCCTTCTGGGTCCTACGTTTTGGGTCACCATTGGCCAACTGTGTCCTGCTCTCCTTCAGAGGCCCAGTTCATTTGGCTCTTTCAATTCTGGAAAGTGCTTTCTCCGCTCTTCATTTTAGGCTTTAGCTTGAGCAGAGGCCCATTATTTCTATCCCAGATATATTAAATTCTGACTAGAGTTTTACTTGCTCCTTGGCCACATTTTTATAAGTGGCAGATAATTCAATTAAAGTCTCCTCAAATTACCAAATTTGAGCATACCATTTCTTTCCCAAAGAATGTGCCAAATTGATAAGCAGACTAATGAATACTTTTTTCTTTTCTTATTATGTTACCATCTTGCCAGTCCAAAAAGAAACAACCATCTTGAATATCTTTCTTTCTCTGTTTACTTTGGATCACCAATCACCAAATCACACTTATTCTGAACATAACTAACTGCCTTATCTTGTTTCTCATCCTACTATTTTGTAATATTAAAATTAACAAAATAAATTCTATACTGTGTCTGCAGATTCCAGTTTCTAATCTTGGCCGATACTCTAATTTTACCTATACTTCTATATTATGAAGTTGATCGTATTTTCTTCAGTGTTTTTTAGTAACTTTTTAAAAAAGGTTTTATTTATTTATTTGACAGACAGAGGTCACAAGTAGGCAGAGAGGCAGGCAGAGAGAGAGAGGCTTCCCACTGAGCAGAGAGGCCGTTGTGGGTCTTGATCCCAGGACCCTGAGATTATGACCTGAGCCAAAGGCAAAGGCTTAACCAACTGAGCCACCCAGGAACCCCTTTAGTGACTTTTTTATTATACAAAATGAAATGTATTTCTAAAATAAAATGTTCCCTTTATATATAAAAAAATTTCTGTACTAAAATTACTTGTATAAAACTCAGTGTTGAAAAATACTGAAATTCAGTATATATCTCAGTTTGTTTTATTTTGATTTTTATTTTCCTACTCATCTCAGTCCTCCACCTCTTTTAGCTTATGACTCCTATGACTAGGCCATTTTTCTATTTGTTCTTTGATGCTGAATGAGAATTTTAATTAAAATTTTTACATTTGGGTGCCTGGGTGGCTCATTTGATTAAGTGTCTGCCTTCAGCTTAGGTCATGATCCCAGAGTCCCAGGATCGAGTTCTACATCGAAGCAGGAAGTCTGCTTCTCCCTCTACCCCTCCCCCTGCTTCTGGTCTCTCTCTCTCTCTCAAGAGCTCTCTCTCTCTTTCTCTTTCTCAAATAAGTAAAATCTTAAAACAAATCTTTGTTAGATCAAAATAATTGAAGAGGTATTTTTACTTAATACTTAAAACTTCATATATTTACTCATATCTAATTAGTGTCTTAGAGCAATAATTTTTTCCTTGATTTGGATATCATGATCAAAATAGGGAGGTTTGTTGTTCTTGTTCACAGTGGTTTAGAATTTCTATTTTTAAGACTTTTTAATATTTTATTTTCAATAATAAAATTATTGAAATTATTAATAAAATATTAATTATGGGGGAAAATACTACAAAATTATAGGAAAGATGATACCCCAATAATACATAGCAATTAATTTACCTAGATATATCTAGCAATATAGTTTGGAAATGTATAAAATAAAAACCTGTAGAGTTATAAACTTTCAGAAAAGGACAAATCTGCAAGCATGTGTAAAGCAAGAGCTTAAAAAATTACAAGCAAAAATTTATACACATCTATCAGAAATAGATGAATCAAGTGTATTAATCTGTTTTTTAATTTTATTTAAAAAAGTTCTTTTACGTGATATGGTTGATATACAACATTACATTAGTTTTCTATTTATCTGGTCTTAATTGTGATTGCATTGCCAGAGATTTGGCTAAAATAGATCTAAGGTAGCATTTAATATCTGTAATTTCCAAAAATTCCTTTGGCATACTTGTCCATCCTGGTTTGGGAATCATCGTTCTGTTAAAAGCCCATATGCTTAAATCTGTTTATGATCTGACCCAGTAATCTAGAAATCTCAGTTATCTAATCACTGAAAATAATGTTGAGATATTGAAAAGGTGTGTAGAGTTCCATTTATGGCCTTAAGTTTAAGACGTAGACATAGAAACGTAAATAGAAAATGAGAAACTTTGACTTAGGCACTCCAAAGATTTCTTGCAAATTTATTATACCAGTTCAAGAGTTGAGTGTTTTGTTGTTATTGATTGTCAAATGCTGATTGTATTGAGAAACAAAGAGGAAGTATAACAAATGTACAAAATGACAACCTCCAATTCTTATATTTGCTGGAATCAACACACCAGAGCCCATTGCCTGGCATCACACTTTCCACTAATTTTTAAAGACTTCCCATTTGTAAAAATGGAAATTAATGTTACCTATTTGTAGGATTTGGGGGAGAATGTGTGCAAATAACTGGCTTAGAGTAGGCAAAAAAAATGTTATTTCTCCTGCAGAAATACATAATCTAATTAGAGAGTCAAAGCAGAGACACACAAAATAATTAATTATAATGCAATGTGGTCAGGGTCAGTGAAGGACTTCTCAGTGTGGGTTCAGCCAGCTTTTCCCTCCTACACTTCAGGTTTTCTCATCTACCTAGGGGAGATAATCAAAAGAGGTTGAGTTCAACAATAGGTTTTTCTGCTGTTCCTATGGCAACCAACTGAAAATAATCACAACACTTCACTTCAATCCTTAATGCAATTTAGTCAGCAACACTTGCTGAGCACCCACTGTGTGCAGAGAAATGTACTGGAAGATTATGGCAACAAGAAATTTTATTGTCCATAAGTGGAAACTCCTAGGAAAAAATAACTTTCTCTACAAATACATCCTCTGAAAAAAATGTTTATAAAAATCTGCCACATTATTTGCACATTACGGTTTTAGATTTACCTTGTGCTGTAAGTATTTCTTTGCAAACTTCTGTACCAATAGTTACCAAAGTAAGAGTGGAATTTGGCTCTACACTGAAAATGATTTGAGTTAGTTGAGACAGTAGTTGAACACTATTTTACTAATACTAGTGGATTTCTTTCTAGAATTTTCACTTGGGAATGTAGATACACCTAAATACAAATGTAGGCAAATGCTGTTTCCATAAGTTTTGTCTTTTTTTGGAAGATCCTGGGACAATGAGGTTAAACAGGAGGAATGTCATTAAATAATAGTGAGTAATAAAATAGTTAGGATGACCTTTCTCATAACAGCCAGCTATGTGATGACTAGCTGCGGACCATCTTCTCACAGCTGTGTGTGGCCAGTCCACAGTAGGCTAGAACAAATATCAGATGTCTCCCACTGACCTTCTTATCTATTCAAAATTCTTAGTAATGTGTTGCTTTGACACCCACCTTTAATTCACCATTTTCCAGAGCAGTTTTCCACTGAGATTTATTTCATTCAGATTGATTTAACATACATAATGTTAGGTATGATATTTTACGCATTTGCATATTGCCCCAATTAACCTCAGACAGGAGAAGAATTAGTGAAATATGATGACATGGCATAATGATGCATGTGTTTTGTTATAGCAACCTGAGCAGACTATACATATATTAGTAAATGTGTTTCTATACTAACATTTTAATCATGACATGGAATCTTTGTATGTCATATTTTTACTTTCCTATTATTAGCTATTTCAATTACCTAAATAGATTTTAATCTTTTTTTTAAGATTTTATTTATTTATTTGACAGACAGAGATCACAACTAGGCAGAGAGGCAGGCAGAGAGAGGAAGGGAAGCAGGCTCCCTGCTGAGCAGAGAGCCCTATGTGGGGCTCGATCCCAGGACCCTGAGATCATGACCTGAGCCGAAGGCAGAGGCATTAACCCACTGAGCCACCCAGGCACCCCTAAATAGATTTTAATTTTAACATTTATTTATTTTCATAGGAAAAATTTCCAGAAATATTTCTGAATATAAAGTAATGCATATTGCTAAATATTTTTGATTCATATTAGTAATTGTTAGTCCATTCTGACTTCTGTGAGTTGTGTGAGAGTGTGACCTTTTCATAGTATCTCTACTTATAAAGGAATTATCAGTTTTCAAAAATCTCTAAATCTCGTGGTCAGGAGTTACAGGTTTTACTTTTTTACTCATTTTGAATTTTTAAATATAAATTGTAGTGAATTGATTATATTTGTAATTATATTTGTAGTGATTTGATAGCTAATTTTTATTAGACTTTCTATATCTCAACTTGTCTTTGTGATTTGCCTATGCATAGCCTTGTAGGTATTTATTTTTAAAATTACATGAGAGATATACTTGTGATGATCTATTTTTGTATTACAAGAAAATTATGTGCAAAGCCAAGAGATTGTTGTAAATGGCATTCATTTCAATGACGTGAGAAACACATTTATCTGTGCTGAGTTGGTTTTTGAGTGGGAGGTGAACATAGAGAGCATGGGAAATATTTTACTTCCACATCACCATTTTCTTAGTTTTTGATTCAAGCTGCTGCTTCTCATAAAGGTTTTACCTCTTCTGTTAAACCTTATGTGATATTTTGCAAGGCATCTTACACAGTCTAGTTAGTCAACATCCTGTATCCTTTTCTTTAATGTTTTAAATCTATAACTTCTTTTGTTCATCTGAACCCAACCTGACTCTTATGAGTTCTCTTAAAGAATGACCTCACCTTCCACTCACATTCTTCTATCAATAACATGGATGCCATTTTTTACTCATTTATCTTCGGTTTACAACATCTAATGAGCCAGTACTTTGATTATGTCAACAAACATTTGTTGATAGCTGCACTATATCAGGTAATGTTCTAGACTCTTGGGGTACAGCAGGAAACAAAACAAATTAAGTCATTGTTTTTGCAGAGCTTATGTAAATGGGTGTTATGTATTAGGCAGGATCCAGACAGAACACAAATGAACATAGAATGTTAAATTTAAAGAATCATTAAGTAATTACAGGCAACTTTTACTTTTAAGGGATAAAGAGTACCCTATAGAATACAAGTATAGTAGATGCCACTTCCTGTCGGCGCACGGGAGAAGAATAAGGCACAAACAAGTCAGCTGCAAGAGAAAGGGAGCAGGGGACAACAGTAGAAAAGACTGTTGCCCCGAACAACTCCTCGGTCTCGCTTTTATTAGATAGAAACAGTAACCAACAGAAGAGCTGTAGAAGGCCAAACATTAGTCATATGCCTTGTAGATAAACAAGAAGGAAGGCAAAATATGTCTGGACAAGCAGTATAAAGTTTATAGTTGAAAAAGCACACTCAAAGGATTTATCTAATTAGTCACAGGTTCTCTCCAGGGGGAAAGAGGAGATAATGGAAAAATGAAGCAGGCAGTGATCCGCCCTGAGCGGGCCGGGTGTCCCCAGCTGCCTGGCTTCCATGAAGCAGGTGGTGTTCTGCCCTGAGCTAGCTGGGCATCCCCAGCTGCTCAGCTTCAAGGACGTATATTGTCTTCTCCCCCAGAGGCCTGTTGCCAGTATGTGTTTTTCTTAAGGCTATATCTAAATGTGCTTGGTAACTAGTAAAATTTCCTATGGGTTATATTTTAAGTAATACATTGTTCTGAGGGACCATTGCAAGTAGATATAGAGACCAGCTACTACTTCTAGGGCTGAGAGCTTAATTAAAGGAAGAAACAAAGTTTGAAAAGATTTCCCACCCCAAAGACTTGAGATTCAGACCTTTCTGGAAAGAATCTGGATGTAGTCCCATTGGATGGTGGGAAAATTGGCTGAGGAGCCACTGGCAAGAGGTGGCAAATAGGAAACTGCCTGATGGGGAATGATGTGCTTAGAAGCCACCCATTTGGGCAACACCAAGACATCCTGAGATGCTTCCCACTGGCATGCCACCAAGACTTACTGAGAAGCTGAGTGTCTGGTAAATCTTGTTGGCATGTCTGCTTGGGGCAATTGAAAAACTGTGGGGGTCCCTGCACCTTGACTATACTTTCTATGAAATTCATTGGAGAGTGAATGCCACTGGATGTCTTGCATTCCATTGGCAGCTGTGCAGTGTGGGAACAGGAGCAAAAGCATACAGGGCTAGAACCATTCCTCTTGAAGTGTTGTTGTTGGTGTTCTCCTCTTTTTTTTTTTTTTTTGTTAGATCCAGAAAGAGAAGGAGGGGCCAGAGGAGAGAGAGAGAAAGAATCTTAAGCTCCACACTGGGTGTGGAGCTCAACATGGAGCTCCATCTCAAGACCCTGAGATTATAACTGAGCCGAAATTAAGAGTCCGATGCTTAACCCACTGGGCCATGTAGGTGCCCCTCTTCGTTTTACTTAAGTTTAACATTGTGCCAGCTGGGAAAGTAGAAATGTTTCCAAGATTCATATTCAGGATCACAGAAAAAGCAAAGAATTGTAGCCAAGAGGCAAATAGTTGTTAAGTGGCATAGTCCACTCCTTTGGTTATAACAACGAAACAACTCTGTTTCAACAACCAGATAGGGCTACAGTTAGTTTAAGCAAAGTGGTCAACTATTCCCTGAAATGTAAAGAAACTGATTTCATTTTATCCATTGCTAGCTCTACTAAATTACTCTAAATTACTCTTCAAATTCTGTCACAGTTCCATTGAATATTATATTACCTAAAAACTAAATTGTAGGGTTAACCTATGACAATTTTTATGTAAATTAATAACAAGTAGAAGGATATAGAAGAAGGGAATAACTGGAATATATAAAAACATGCATAGACAAGCAAAGAGAAAATAAAGATACTGTATATCTTGATTCCATAACTGGCCACAAATCTGTAATTGGCCTATGACTACCTTTTTCTACTACCATTCTATATTACCTTGCTCTCAACAGGAATCTCAGTTGGTGGGGTTTTTTTACCTGTTGAGGTCACTCAAATAGTCTTTTCCATTCCCAAAGAATGTGATTGCTCAACAGTCCCTTTTTTACTTGCTTTAGTTTTTTTGTTGTTGTTGTCATTTTTTTAAATTTTCCTTTTAAGTATTATAAGTCATTTGAGAGAATTTCCTGGATGCTAGACATAGTGATGTTTTTCCTCAATTTTATAACATTTACCCAGTTTCTCCTTGGTAGTTGGGATCAACACTCCAGCCAGTAAGTTGACTCCTTTTTTCTGCCTGCTGATTCAGTGGCATCAAGAGCCCCAATGATCAAGTGATAGGCCCACCTTAAAATTTAACCATTGTTGTGTTTCATGGTGAAAGCATTCCTCCCTTGGAGACTAAAACTTCCAAACCAACGGAGTTCAAAGTTTTCAGGAGAGATAGCAGGAGTTATGGGATTGCCTTACTAAGTTGAAGAGCGAAAGGAGCCAGTGCAGTGATTACTCTTTGATTCCAGGACCCAAGTATTCTGGACCCAGGGGAGATAGCACCATACTATGAACTCTAGTTCAAAGGATATTCACCATTCTCTAAGACAAGTTGCTCCCCAACTGGCACCAAATCTGAGTTTTTAATAAGTCATTACACCTTCTAAGTAGACCACCTGCTTCTGGGTAATGGAGTATATAGTAACATCAATTATTTCCACAGCCTTGAGACTTTGCAGCATGACATTTGCTATGAAATGAGTTCCTTTACCAGAAATAAATGCTGTGCAGAATGCTATGGTGATGGATAAGGAATTCATCTATGAGTTTGTAGATATGTGTGCTGGCAGATGAATTATTGGCATGGCAAGCAATTCCATATCTAGAGTATGTGTCTATTCAAAGTGTGATGGGCTTTTGACCCTTTTTTTATGAATTAGATTCAGTGTAATCAATCTGTGACCAGGTGGCTGGCAAGTGTCCTGGAAATTGGTGCCATATCAGTTTAGTGTTCTTCTCTGCTTTTTGCAGATTAGGCACTCAGTAGGAGCAGTTGCCAGGTTAGAGTTGCTAAGGGCACATATGTCCATGATGTTGGGCCCTTCTGCCATTCCATTTATGCCTCCATGGCCACTTCACTCTAGGGCATATTCAGAAAGTACTGGGGTTTCTGGGAAAGGAAGTTGACCAACACTCACAGAGCCCGTCATATTGTCTACCTGATTATCATGAGCCCCTTCAATACTGGCTGCACTTTGGGAGGCTGCTTGTTTATTTTGTTCTGATCTCTAGTATATTACTGCTGCCCCTAATGAATGATGTGCTCATCTTGTCTTTGATGGTTAATTGTTGCCACTTGGCCTATGCTATCCAGAGCATGTAACATCCACTGGAATAAAATATTTTCTCAGTGATGGTATTGAAATAGCCATATAAGGCTTATAAAAGAGCTTATCAAAAATAGAATTGCTCAATTCACTTATGTATTTCTCAATGCCTTAGTGAAAGGAATATCTCCTGCGTTTCTTTGGAGGACGTATCTGGGATGAGTTTGCAAGTCATGTGATAAATCCATGCCAACATTCTTATGGGCATAAGAATTTAAATCTTATAAAAGTAAATTCCTATACCCTTAAAACTTTTTAATTCTTTCACCATATCATGCTTGAGGGTTTGGGAATATGAACCTCATCCATGGTAGACCACAAATGAATTCAAGTTTCAGTTAGTCAACTGAGTAAGCTGATAGTGCCACCTCCATTTCCATGAAGGAATACCTTTAATCTGGAATCTCTAATAAGTGCACCAATATCAATGAAATACTAATATGATATCTATCTGAGAAATCAATGAGATACCGGTGTGTTTTCTGAGAACCAGTAAATAGAAAACCAGCTCTCCAGTTTTCAGACCATAATTTTAACTGAGAACTAAAAGATGTGAGTTTGGCATTTTCTTTCAGGAAATGCTTCAGTGAAGATACTATATAGTATCTTAAGTCACTACCAGTGCCATAAAAATCAAGTTCAGCATTCACTTGAGTCCCAAGACCCTTGTTTCTGTTGGCACATTATCACAGACAGTGACGGGCGCAGTTTCTTAATTTTGATTCCACTGCATGCCATGGATTACACAAATCCTATTTACTCTTGGAAAGGATCTGGGACTTGAGCTCAAAACCAAGACCACAACCAAACCAATACTAAAATTCCATCTTTGAGGATCTGTCTCCTGGAAATACTCCCAGAACCAGTTCTGTCCAGTCAAGAGAAAGAAATTACACTACTAATATGAAGGATATGAAGAATTTAACTTAACACAAAGACTTATTAACTCCAAAAGGGGAATTAAAATTAGGCATCAAATTGTATGGAGTTTTCTGTTATTGCTATAACAAATTACCACAGACTTAGTGGTGTAGAAAAATTTAGGATGTTATGGTTCTGTTTGTTTGAAATTTGGCCTATATTTTACTGATCTGAAATTAAGATGTCAGGAGGGCTGTGTTCCCTAGTGGAGAATCCATTTCCTTGCCTTCTCCAGCTTCTAAAGGCCACTTATACTTGGCTTCTTGACCCCTTCCTTCACCTTCAAAGCCAGCCATGATTTAATCCTTCCTATGGTGCATTTTTCTGGTCCTTCCTCCATCATTGTAGCTTTCTTTGATTACAGCTGGAAAAGTTTCTTCATTTTTAAGTACTCATGTAATTAGAAGGGACAGACCCAGATAATACAGGATAACTTCCCTATGAAAATAGATAACCTTAATCACAACTGTAAGTGTCCTTGTTCCATGTACAGTAGCATATCTCTGGTTCCAGATATTGGGAGTAAACATCTTTGAGGGGATATTTTTCAGGATGCCATAAGATCTCTAAAGAATCCAAGAATAACATATTGAAGAAGAAGCTGCTACCTCTATGGGTAAGGCAGAGTACTAAAGGAAGGAACAAATTTGGAAAAGAGCATCCTCCACAGTTGAGATTTATGCCTCATTAGCAAAAGTAAACTGTGTAGATAGGAATGGGGAGAAACAGTTCCAAACTTTGATGTTTTCTCTGGCTTGTGGGCAAGATGAAAAATGAACACATAAATGAATAAGTTACTTCAAATAGTATTCTATGTGCTGAAGAAAGTATAAAAGTATGATGTGATAAAATGTTATTGAGAGAAGTGACTAATTTATATTTGTTGGTCAAAAAGAAATCTTTTTTTTTTTTTTTTAAGTCACATGGGCAGACACTTCATTGGTGTTAAGAAGCTAGCCTTGCAAAGATCTGTAGAAAGAGAAATGCAAACCTCTCCTGAGTAGGAACAAATATAGGGACTTTGTGGAGTACTAAGAGGGGCTGTAGGTCTGGATGTTGGTAGAGAGGGGAAGAGTGAAGGATATTATATGAAGAGGTAAGGAGTCAAGAGTTAAGCACTCTGTAAGCCAGGAGACAATGATGAAAGTTTCAAGTTTTCATCAGAATAGGATGAAAAGCAATGAACAGGTTTTAATAATGTAGTAACAAGACCAGATTTATATATATATTTTAAAGATTATTCTTGTTACTGTATGTACAGTAGATTATATTTTACTGATTTTTCTGTCTGCTCTTTGAAATGTGAGTTATTTGTGGTCAGGGACTGTGTCATTATTGTCATCATCTTTAGAATCTGGCACATTACTTGAAACTGGATGGATGATCTGTACAGTCTTTTGAATAGATGAATTAATGAGTGATTGAATAAATTAACTAAATGAAATAAAACTGCTTCTCAACAGGGAATGGTCAAAAGTGAGAAAGGTGTGCCAAGTGATAGCAGATATGTACAGAGCATTCTTCTGAACAAGACCAGTTTTCCATGGTGATGATAGGGACAGGGAGATTAATCCAGTTAACATGTTGCCTATACTCCAAATGCGTGGTTGGAGTACTAAGGAAGTGAGCACCTATTTGACTTTTTCCAATTTTGAGTTTCCTCCTGGGCATAAATGCTGCTGAAGACAAGTTAAATAAAATGGTTATATCACTCCATAATGAATACTTTAATAACACTGGCTCTAAGTAAAGATAATCCAATAAGCAATTAGATAGCAACATCCGGATATTCTTTCTAAAGAACAGGTTGAAGTTAGCTCATTTATACATAAATCATAATCTTAATACTCATGAGTCTCATTTATTTTCTGCAGCATAAATTCTTCTCAAACTGCTTCTCAAACTTTCTTCCCAGGCTATTTAAAGCCTGGGAAATTATTAAAGACAGTTCTGTACTGACTGAGCCACCTGGGTACCTCAATAAATAAAATCTTTTAAAAAACTAAAAAAAAAATAATAAAAATGGTAGAAATGTAAGTGGTCTTACATACTAAACCTATGTTGCTAAAATGCCAGATGAATATCAAGACTGATTAGAAGAACTATGAATATAGCAAGCAGAGAAATGGATGTACAAATAAGAAAGAATGTTGACTGTGAAGGTAGATTTTCCAGAATGCTGAGTTGAAAGAGGGGAGGCAAAAGAAAAATCATAGAAGAGAATATTGAATTTTAGTCTTGGTATGGAAATTTAGAATGATGAAGACATCAAAAGTAACTATACTATTTAGTAAAGGGTGCATTGTAGAAATGAAGATGTAGAACAGTGTTGTGTAGATAATTAGGGATGTGTGAAATCAGGTATTGCTTTATTTTAAAATTCTTTAATGGACTTTTGTAACAGTAGTCATATGCCATTTCTGTTGCTTACACAAAATACTGATTTTAATAATTCCTAACTGAATCTGTTATAGAAAATTTAAAACATAGTCTTTAAGGACTCAGAAATTACATTTCTGGGGTGCCTGGGTGGCTCAGTTTGTTGACCATCCAACTCTTGGTTTTGGCTCAGGGCATGATCTCCTGGTTCATGGGATCAAACCCCCACCTCCACCCCCTGTGGAGCTTTGTGTTCAGCAGGGACTCTGCTTGAGATTTTCTCCCTCTACCCCACCCCCCCTCAAATAAATAAAAAAATCTTTAAACTAAAAAATATATATATATATTCCTCCCTCTCCTTGCTTTCCTTTCTTTTAACTATAAAATGAAAATTTTATCTACTAATATTTCAGGTAAGAGCATTCCATGCCAAATCATGAAATACCTGTCAATTTTGTTCATAATCTCTTGTATGTTTTTTTTAAAGTTAAAAAAGTTTATCTGTGGAGGTCTTGAGTATTCTTGGTTAAACTAATTCCTGGGTCTTTAAATAGATTTTGTGGCTATTACAATCTCATCTCTTTGTTTATTATGTTTTTGTCTTGTTTAATACTGATGTAAATCTTACTGTTTTATGAAGGTTTGTTTTCACATCTCTTCAGTCTGTTCTCAGTAATGCTTACAGAGAAAGACATCAAGTTTAATCATGTTACTTAATAGGTCTGTATCTCAGTTTCTGCATCTGTAAAGCAGGAGTATTAATAGAACCTACTTCATGGGGTAATGCTGATATATTATTTCAAATGCCAACCTAATCCAGAAACTTGATTCCCAATTCTACCTTCATTTTTGTTATCATTCTGTGTTGTGGAGGTCAAGCAAGTTAAAATTCTTTTCATCAGAAAGAAATGGTTAAAATGGGTTGAGATCTTCCCATTATTGGTAAAATCAATGGCTTATAAACTAGACACATTTACTTTGTTTTGCAAAGGTACACCATTAACTTAACTGTTACTTACCTCCATTCTAACACTCTGCAAACCTAATGTGTCATTACTTTACTTATTTTGAAATCACATTAATGATTTTAAGTAAAATTAAGCCACTACATATTTCTTATTTTTTATAATAAAAAAATTTTCCTTCTTTAAAATCAAAAATCCTTTTATAATAGCTTCCAGTCTTAGGCATTAACTTCAGATTCTAACTTCAGATTCGAGATTCTAACAATCTGGAATAAAATATCATATTATAAAATGCCTATTGAAAAATATATTCAACTGTGAAGATTTCTAAAAACAAGTTCACCTAAATTTTTTTTTTCTTAATTTCATGTCGGTGACCAACAATCAAAATCAAGTAAATTAGGTAAGGTACAAAGAGGGTGAAACATTTGAACAGCTCAAGATTACTTATATTAAAGAAACTGCCTTAGATTCTAAGAATGTGAGAATGAACAAAATCAGAGGATTCTGGTAGTATTTTTGAACCTGAAATGTAGTGTAGAATCTCTGTTAAAGACTTGTAATAGAACATACTTTAAGGATCATTATGTACTCTTCGGAGCCTCTGTAATCCTTAAGAGCTGTTTAGAAGTGCTAAGAATTAAAGCTGAAAAGGTGGACAGAAGTGTAGGCAGTATTAATAATAAGAGCTTTTGTGTACTCACATTCACAGCATACAATCATCCATCTTCAAACTCTTGGAACTCAAATATTTGACATGATAGTTAAAATTATTCAAATAAAATCCATTATGAAAAATTGTAATGAATAAGAAGGAATCATACTTATCAAGGACATACTCTAAACTAGGGGAATGATGAGTTTCTAATCAATTTAATAATAGAGTATGACCCATGTGTTAAACACTGTTGGGGTAGTGTGGTTAAGAAATATCAACAATAAAATGTTTGTACAGTTTATATGCATGAAGACTGATTTATGGCATGAATACTCTATATTCCAGTATTAAAATTTATAACAATTACCCTATATTCTCTGATATTGTTTTCCTTTTAGCTAAGTATATGCCTGATCTTTGTCATAATCTTTATCCAAAGCTTAATATTTTTTAAAAACTCAAGTATACAACCCATTATAGAACCATATATCAAACAGAACCTAAACACATTCTCCTTAATTTGAATTGATTTGCATTTAATAAGTACATTTGCAAGAATGTGTTTTTCCTATGATGATAATAAAAAGAAAAGGAAATACAAGTGCATAAGTATGCTAAAATAATCTACCCTCAAATTCGAATAGCTTTGTATATGTTACTTGAAAATACAGCCAGCCATATATTTTTTAAGAAACTACAGGCTATCCACAACAAGGCTATTTTTTTTTTTTAGTTCTTTTCTAAAATAGTTATTAATGGAATATAATAGTTGCTAATGGGCTATTGAACAACAGGATAGAAAGAAAGCTAGACTGGGATGATATATGCCAATTAGCAAGTTCTTAAAGTAGCTACAGGCTGAAGCATTGGTTAGTCCAGGCATCAGTCTGAGCAGTAGTAAAAGAGGATTCAGCTCTTAAATAGAGCACACCTGAATTTCTGCCTAATTGGAGATTTCATTTTGCTTGATCAATTTATAATTAGTATGATATATGACAAGAAACTTTTCCACTTAACATTAAAAAAGATTCTGAACACAATTATCTTACTAGAATTTGATTAGAATGACTAAACATATTTCCCAAGTGAAGAATTAAACATGACTCTTCGGGAGGGTGAAAGGAGTTTCAGAGCATCTCAAACTCTAGATTTTATGAAGTAATAAAAAATTTTCAGAGAAGAGCCAGCTAACTTCATATTTGCATATGAACTATGACCAGTGATTCACTCTGAAAACAATGTAAGGGCAAATTTACAATTTAACTCAGAGTCTGCATTGTGTGGTGTAAATGAATCAAACAATATACAATAAATTTCATGGACAGTTAAGTTAGTTCTGGTGGTGTAAATCACAGGTGGGCTCCCATTACAGATAGATATATTGTTGGGATGATAAAAACAGTGAAGTAAAAAAAAGTCTTATCCTGCTTTAAGTATCTGAGCTTCAGAAGAAAGAGAAACTCGGTGGGGGAGATAATGAGTGGTGATAGGAGCAGAAAAGAACTAATCCCAGTGTCAGAAATAAAAGGAAGAATCAAAGCCAAGCCACCTGTGTGACCTATCTGAACAATCCTAGGGTGAAATGAATCAATCCAACTTCCAATTTGTGGTGAGCTGTAGAAATGGACCTAGAGAAATCAAAGAGGATTGGTTGGGGAGGGAAGAGGAAAGCCTGCTAGGGAGTTGTTTGATCAAGCTCAGCTTTGCTCCATCAGATGAGAAAAATCAAACAGTTTTACTGTGTGTTGGTGGAGCATTTATAGATTTTAATTCTGCCGGAATGTACATGTTCATTTTGGCTAGGAATGGAGTCAGACAGCCTATGCCACCTAACACATTTAATCTGTATTTATCAAACATTCAATTCCATTTCCTTCATTGATCTGAAAAGCTAGAAATTAAGAATTCATAAATAAAGTTCAGCAAGAAAAATAAAATACTTGGAATCACAGATGTATGTGGTATGTCTGAAGATTTAGATGCATTTACAAAGCCCACACAAGTCTTCATTAAACCATTTAAAGCAAATATAGAATAAAAGTCTAATAATATTAAGTCTTATTATAATTTATAATCATTTTGTTCTCCAGTTTCCTCAGGGAACAATATTTCAGTACAAAATTTGTATCTCTATAAATCTTCTGAACTAGTAAAAAATTACCTTTTAGTAAATCTGCAAGTAAAAATAAAAAAACACATTTCCAAAGCTGGTAAGAGGTAAATAGGTCAAGAGAATTCCATGCATCAGTCTCTATGCTAATAAGTATTTCTTTTCATTATTTCAGTACGGTTTTTATCCAAAAATGTACAGTCATGAAGAAAAAAACTCTTCCAGATTTTCCTCAAGGCCTAGGGAGTGCTAAATGTATAGAAAGCATCTAAATTGGTTGGCCAAAATAAGTTTTTACATTGGATTTTATGGTCAAAGTAGACATGTAAAAGACAAAAAAGGAGGATAGGAGTTATTTAGAACAAAGGTATTCATCCTGATCTTGTGTCCATAGGAAAGACTGAGATTTCAGACAGACTATGCAGAACAATGACTGAATTTTATCAGGAAGTCTTTTCATGCACCCTTAATGTGGAAATAGTTTATATTTCTTTGGTTACATTTAACCATTCAAGAGGTGATCATTGATCAGGAGAAGTATTAAGACAATTAAAAAGTTGCACATATGTGTATTATAATATTTACATTTTATTGGTGGGAAAAATAATGCTGATAGTGATGGTATTGCTGCTAGATCATGTTATCTGTGAATGAATACAAAGAATTAATGCACTGCAATCAGATTCCAGCTCTGCCACTGTCTAATTGCATAAGCTTGATAGTAACTACATTAGGTGAGCTTCAGTTGATTCATCTACAAAATGAAGATGTAAAATTTTTTTTTTAAGATTTTATTTATTTGACAGACAGAGATCACAAGTAGGTAGAAAGGCAGGCAGAGA
Organism: Taxidea taxus jeffersonii; assembly: GCA_003697995.1. NCBI lineage: Eukaryota > Metazoa > Chordata > Mammalia > Carnivora > Mustelidae > Taxidea > Taxidea taxus. The sequence goes on from RCUC01154215.1 coordinate 54,630, forward strand.
GAGGAGGAAGCAGGTTCTCTGGGGAGCAGAGAGCCTAATGTGGGGCTCAATCCCAGGACCCTGGGATCATGACCTGAGCCGAAGGCAGAGGCTTTAACCCACTGAGCCACCCAGGTGCCCTGAAGATGTAAAATTTAAATGTAACACAAAACACAATGCCTTAGGCATCCGAAGCCCACATTAATACTTAATTCTTGTTAACATTATTTTTATGCAATCATAATGACTAATAGCAGTATATATATGCATACACACACACACACTGTGTATACACAAACACATATTAATTAAAGTGTAATGTGTGTTTTAGATATCATAGGGCAGGCCCACATTTTATCAACTAGTTTTGAATGAATGATAATACTGGGCAGACAACAAAGTTTCATTTACTTGGGCTTGAATTTACCCAAATTTGTGGCTAGGTAAGGCATTCAGAGTTCATGTCAATCTGTGGAAAGTGGTGGAGCTTTACTTAATTGATGAATGCCTTACTAACTTGGTGTGTTTCATTAGAAGAATTATGGTTAGATTGTTTGCAAGAACAGCAGGATTTCTCATGCATAAACTTAATGAACTAACCAATAAATAAATTGGTAAGATTATTAATGAGATGCTTTTTCAAGAATTCTTTAGTAGCTATCTACAGGATCTTTAGAAGACTTCAGTGAGTTTTCTCAAATTCTTGTTTGTCTTAACTTGTCAAAAGTGGCACATGGAGGATGTAAAGAAAATTTGATTAGCGTGAGTAATTTTTATATTAGTTCACATTAAAACTAAAATATTCGAAAAGCATGATAGAAACCAGTAGAGTTAGGAATGCTATTTCTGTACTCACACTAGAATTATGTCAACCATGTTTAACTTGGCTTAACTAATGTGTTTTTTTTAATTATCAACATATGATTTCAAAAACACTTAGAATGTGGTAAAGAATTTTCTTAAGCAAATGTGATATATTAAAATTTTATTCAAGAATGTATATTAAACCTGAGCCTTGCCAAACTGTTGCAACACAACAATGAGTAAGACATATTCTCTTCCTCCTTGTCAAGCAGAGAAGACAGACAAGCAATCAGAAATGATAATACAGGCCATTTTAACATCCTGGAAGACAGTGCGTGTATTGTCTAACAATTTGCCGATCAAAAGTAATCTTCCTGTAAGGAATTTAAAAAAAAAAGAGCTAGTTAAATCCTGAGCTTTGTTTACCTCAAGCATGCTGTTTCTCAAATCTCCTTTGCCCCTGCCAACACTCAGTAATCTGGATACTAGTCTTTAAGTCTAGATTTAATTCTTATAATATTTGTGAACATAGCAGTGCAGATGTCACAACTAATTCATTAAAATTTGCATGGCACATGAAATGGTTGTTTTTCAGGACTGAGTTTCCATTAATAGGATAAACTCAGATGGTGTAGTTCATCTGTGTTTAACTTTTTAAAAAATAAAAATTTGAAGTATACTTACAGAAGAGTGTATGCATCATAAGTGTTACTAATATATATTGATGTTTAATACCATCTATTTTCTTTGCTTTGTTACATTAATTACACACACAGTAAAATATTACTCAGCCTTAAAAAAGGGGGAAATTCTGCCATTTGTGACAACATGGTTGAATCTCTGGATCATTATGCAAAGGGAAATAATCCAGATAGAAAAAAACATACTACATGATATTGCTTATTTGTGGAACTAAAAAAAGAATTTGAACTGATAGGTAAAGAAAGTAGTTTGGTGGTTTACAGGACTGAGGAATGAGAGAAATAGGGGTAGGTTGGTGAAAGGATATAAACTTTTAGTTATAAGATGAATAGGATTTGAGGAGTTGATGTATAAATGTGGTGACTATGGTTGATAATACTGTTTTGTGTAATTGAAATTTGTTATCAAAATAGAACTTAGGGGCGCCTGGGTGGCTCAGTGGGTTAAAGCCTCTGCTTTTGGCTCAGGTCATGATCCCAAGGATGGGATCGAGCCCCGCATCGGGCTCTCTGCTCAGCGGGGAGTCTGCTTCCTTTCCTCTCTCTCTGCCTGCCTCTCTGCCTACTTGTGATCTGTCTCTCAAATAAATAAATAAAATCTTAAAAAAAATAAAAAAAAATAGAACTTAAATGTTCTCATGGAAAAGAGGACAAGAGGTAAATATATGAAGTGATGAATGTTTTCATTAACTCAGTGGTGGGAATCCTTTCACAATGTATACATATATCATTAAGTCATCATGTAGTATACATTAAATATATTGTATTTTATGTGACAGTTATACTTCAGCAAAACTAAAGAAAATAAAATTAATAGAGAAAAAAGTTAAATAATGAAAAAAGAAATAATTTATCAAACATAAACATCATGACCTTGTTTTCATATGTGCATATAAGATATATATCATACACACACATATATATTTATGTGTGTGTATATGTACAATAACACAATATAGATTGAGCTTGTAAATAGAACCTGTGGTATTCTAGGCACTATTTAATTCCATTAATTTATATAATCCACTTAACAAACTAGGCTTCTTATTAAACTCCTTTTATGCATAAGGAAACTGAGGGATAGAGAATTTAAGTAACCTGCTGAAGATCAGATAACTTGAAAGTGGTGGAGCCATGCTCTGGACCCACACAGTCTAATTCCAGTCTTGTTAGGTATTATTCTAAGTTGACTTGGCATGTAGCACATAATACCAAGTTATATAAAAACAAGTAAATGGAATATCATAGAGGGAAATTTCGTGGGGTATTTTGGAAAAAAAAATACTGAAATCATTAGCTCAAACAGTTCACAGGATATTAAAGAATATTAAAAACAAAATTTAGGAACAACACACTTAATAAGACTGTGCTAATAGAATTATGCACAAACCTGAATGCAATCAAGTAAAGAGTTATACTTTTAAAGTATTTTTAGAATACTGCAAAAATTCATTATTCCATAGAAATAGTATCATGAAACCCTATTTTCTGAATATGATAGAAAAAATAAAAATAAAAGAATAAATGTAGCCAGAAGTTTGGAAATTCATTTAAACCAGGATTTGATACAGAAAACCAAGACCAGAAAACATACACAAATGGTAGAGATCATGTATTAAAAATACCTATGGGTTGGGGTGCCTGGGTGGCTCAGTGGGTTAAAGCCTCTGCCTTCGGCTCAGGTCATGATCCCAGGGTTCTGGGATCGAGCCCCGCATCGGGCTCTTCGCTCTGCCTGGGGCCTGCTTCCTCCTCTCTCTCTGCCTGCCTCTCTGACTACTTGTATCTCTGCCTGTCAAATAAATAAAATCTTTAAAAAAAAAAGTGACTTTCTTAAAAAAATAAAAAAAAATAAAAAAAATAAAAATACCTATGGGAATACCAATAAATAGACAACGTTTAGTCTTAGTAGACAAGATGAAAAATTAGGAGTGTAAATAATAGTATTAGAAATATTTTTAAAGATTTATCTGTAGGTGAAGAGGGAGTTTAAATATCATAAGAATGTTTTAATGTTTAGATTAATGATAATACATTTAAAAACTTTAAAGAACTAAGTAATATTCTACAAAATTATTATTTAAAATTACTAAACATGACTAGAACTCTGAACATGTCAATAGCCACTAAAATTACTAAAATTAAAGAGTAATTACTCTTTTCCATGAGAACATTTAAGTTAATTTAATTTAATTAAAATTAAATTTAAAATCAAATTTAATTGATTTTTTAAATCAATTAAAAAATCTCCCAACAAACAAGAGCCCAGGGCCAGATGGCTTCCCAGGGGAAGTATACCAAACATTTAAAGAAGAATTAATTCCTATTCTCCTGAAACTGTTTCAAAAAATAGGAATGGAAGGAAAACTTTCAAACTCATTTTATGAGGCCAGCATCACCTTGATCCCCAAACCAGACAAGGATCCCATCAAAAAAGAGAATTAAAGACCAATATCCTTGATGAACACAGACGTGAAAATTCTCATCAAAATACTAGCCAATAGGATCCAACAGTACATTAAAAGGATTATTCACCACGACCAAGTGGGATTTATTCCAGGGCTGCCAGATTGGTTCAACATCTGCAAATCAATCAATGTGATACAATACATTAATAAAAGAAAGAACAAGAACCGTATGATACTCTCAATAGATGCTGAAAAAGCATTTAACAAAGTACAGTATTCTTTCCTGATCGAAACTCTGTAAAGTGTAGGGATAGAGGGCACATACCTCAATATCATCAAAGCCATCTATGAAAAACCCACCGCAAATATCATTCTCAATAGAGAAAAACTGAGAGCTTTTCCGCTAAGGTCAGGAACACGGCAGGGATGTCCGTTACCACCACTGCTATTCAACATAGTACTAGAAGTCCTAGCCTCAGCAATCAGACAACAAAAAGAAATTAAAGGCATTCAAATTGGCAAAGAAGAAGTCAAACTATCACTCTTTGCAGATATGATACTATATGTGGAAAACCCAAAAGGCTCCACTCCAAAACTGCTAGAGCTTGTACAGGAATTCAGTAAAGTGTCAGGATATAAAATCAATGCACAGAAATCAGTTGCATTTCTTTACACCACCAACAAGACAGAAGAAAAAGGAATTAAGAAGTCAATCCCATTTACAATTGCACCCAAAATCATAAGATACCTAGGAATAAACCTAACCAAAGAGGCAAAGAATCTATACTCAGAAAACTATAAAGTGCTCATGAAAGAAACTGAGGAAGACACAAAGAAATGGGAAAATATTCCATGCTTATGGATTAGAATAGCAAATATTGTGAAAATGTCTATGCTACCTAAAGCTATCTACACATTTATTGCAATCCCTATCAAAATCCCATCCATTTTTGGGGCGCCTGGGTGGCTCAGTGGGTTAAAATCTCTGCCTTCAGCTCAGGTCATGGTCCCAGGGTCCTGGTATTGAGCCCCTCTTTGGGCTTTCTGCTCAGCAGGGAGCCTGCTTCCTCCTCTCTCTCTCTCTCTCTCTGCCTGTCTCTATGCCTACTTGTGATCTCTGTCTGTCAAATAATAAATAAAATAAAAAATCTTTAAAAAAAAATCCCATCCGTTTTTTTCAAAGAAATGGAACAAATAATCCTAAAATTTGTATGGAACCAGAAAAGACCTCGAATAGCCAGAGGAGTATTGAAAAAAGAAAGCCAAAGTTGGTGGCATCACAATTTCAGACTTCAAGCTCTATTATAAAGCTGTCATCAGCAAGACAGTGTGGTACTGGCACAAAAACAGACACATAGATCAATGGAACAGAATAAAGAGCCCAGAAATAGAGCCTCAACGCTATGGTCAACTAATCTTCGACAAAGCAGGAAAGCATGGAAATTCCATTTATTCCAATGGAATAAAGATAATCTTTTCAACAAATGGTGTAGGAAAATTTGGACACCCACATGCAAAAAATGAAACTGGACCATTTCCTTACACCACACACGAAAATAGACTCAAAATGGATGAAGGACCTCAATGTGAGAAAGGAATCCATCAAAATCCTTGAGGAGAACACAGGCAGCAACCTCTTCGACCTCAGCTGCAGCAACTTCTTCCTAGGAACTTCGCCATAGGCAAGGGAAGCAAGGGCAAAAATGAACTATTGGGACTTCATCAAGATCAAAAGCTTTTGCTCAGCAAAAGAAACAGTTAGCAAAACCAAAAGACAACTAACAGAATGGGAGAAGATATTTGCAAATGACATATCAGATAAAGGGCTAGTATCCAAAATCTATAAAGAACTTATCAAACTCAACACCCAAAGAACAAATAATCCAATCAAGAAATGGGAAGAAGATGTAAACAGGCATTTCTCCAAAGAAGACATACAAATGGCCAACAGACTCATGAAAAAGTGCTCAACACATCAGCATCAGGCAAATACAAATCAAAACCATAACCAGATTTAGTAAGAATGGCTAAAATCAACCAGTCAGGAAACGACAGATATTGGCCAGGATGCCGAGAAGGGAGAACCCTCCTACGCTGTTGGTGGAAATGCAAGCCGGTGCAACCACTCTGGAAAACAGCATGGAGGTTCCTCAAAAAGATGAAAATAGAGCTACCCTACGACCCAGCAATCACACTACTGGGTATTTACCCCAAAGATATAAATGTAGTGATCCGAAGGGGCACGTGCACCTGAATGGTAATAGCAATAATGCCCACAAAAGCCAAACTATGGAGGGATCCTAGATGTCCATCAACAGATGGATGGATAAAGAAGATGTGGTATATATATACAATGGAATACTATGCAGCCATCAAAGGAAATGAAATCTTGCCATTTGTGACGATGTGGATGGAACTAGAGGGTATTATGCTTGGCGAAGTAAGTAAATCGGAGAAAGACAGCTATCATATGATCTCCCTGATATGAGGAAGTGGAGATGCAATAGGGGGCACTTGGGGGGTAGGAAAAGAATAAATGAAACAAGATGGGATTGGGAGGGAGACAAACCATAGAAGACTCTTAATCTCACAAAACACACTGAGGGTTCCTGGGGGTAGGGTGGTATGGAGAGGATGGTGAGATTATGGACATTGGGGAGGGTATGTGCTATGGTGAGTGCTGTGAAGTGTGTAAACCTGGCAATTCACAGACCTGTACCCCTGGGACTAATAATACATTATATGTTAATAAAAAAATAATAAAATAAAAAATCAATAAAAATATGAATAAATTAATTTAAAAGGAGAAAAATGTCTACTTTCTAAAACTGTTCCTCAAAATGGAAAAAAGAAAGGCATATGATCATTTTTAAAACATTGTACAGCATAAGCATGCAAATAAGTTGAAGGTGCAGGGAAAGCTGCATGCTAGTCTTACCTGTGAATCTAGATGCAAGACTTCTAAGTAAATTATCATGAAATCAAATCCATTTGTACATTATAAACTCAGTCTTGACAAAGTTGGTCTTACTCAGTAATTATAAGGATGGTTCAACATTTGAAAATCTAATAGTGAAAAATTCAGTAAATGGAAATATTGTGACTTAAGTCTGGTTGCTGGCTTCTTCCCCCAAATCATTTCTGAAAAAAATACAGAAATGTAAAGTATGGATCTTGGAACTGTCATAAGTAATATTGGAAACCCTTAGAGGAACTAAGACTCTTTGATCTAATGGTTGGGTGCATGTTGACAGAGCCTTATCAGGAAGATAGTTTGGTGAAAATTTTTCAAATTAGTACTTGACACTTTTTTCTGATTTTCTTGTGTTGAGCATGCCCATTCTCCAGTTACCTAGTTAGTTACAGTAGCACAGTCAGATATAATTGATTGAGATGTATTTAATTTTAAATGATATAAATATTTATTAAAATTATTCTGTATTATGTCCAAAGAAGCCTTATATATTTCTCATAGAAATAATAAATACCTTGAACTGCTGGATGTTAATACAGTGAAATAAGAAATAAATAATAAATATAGAAAACCAAGCACTTCAATCCAATGAATAGCTTATAGTCTTAGGTAAAAAATATAAACACATACTTTTAGAATACTTAAAGCATAATAAAAATTCAAAAGTAAATAGTCGTATGGATTAGGTATGTCTAAAGCCATATTCAGATAATATGATAGCTTTAATCAGTTCTAATTCAAAACTATCAAAAAGTAAAAATAAACAACTTATGCTTTCAGCTCAGAAAATGTCATTAAATATATGATAAATTTGAAATTTAAAGTTTTCTAGACATATTCAGACATACACAAATTTATATGTGTGCATATACATATAATACACATAGGATATATAATTATTAGAAGTAAAAATGTTGCATGTGAATGCTAATCAAAGAACTTTAGGGATTATCTCTAAAGAGATAAAAAAGGGGTATACACTAGGTGGTAGCCATAACATACCTTTGACTCTATTAATGATGTTTTATATCAGGGCGTCTGGGTGGCTCAGTGGGTTAAGCCTCTGCATTTGGATCAGGTCATGATCTTAGGGTCCTGAGATCAAGCCCTACATCGGGCTCTCTGCTCAGCAGGGAGCCTGCTTCTGCCTGCATCTCTGCCTACTTGTGATCTCTCTCTCTCTGTCAAATAAATAAAATCTTTTAAAGAAATTAAAAAATGTTTTAGATATTTTTTAAAAGATTTTATTTATTTATTTGACAGAGAGAGATACAAGTAGGCAGAGAAGCAGGCAGAGGGAGAGGAGGTAGCAGGCTCCCCACAGAGCAGATCCCTGGGATCATGACCTGAGCCGAAGGCAGAGGCTTTAACCCACTGAGCCACCCAAGTGCCCAAAAAATAATGTTTTATATCTTAAGCTAAATGGTACCTACACAGATAATTTTTAAAAAGTTATTCTTTATATGTTTTTAATATCCTCAATATTTGCTGATAATTTAAGGTCATTAGAATAAATGTGTCATAAGAATATATTAAGTTTTGAATTAATATTGTTCATTTTCTAGAGTCAGATTTTATGTTTTGAGATTCAAAGCACATCTGGTCAATCAATCTTTTCAGTAGCTAAGTTGATTTTATTATACCCCAAAAGTGGGAGAGAGAGAAAGATCCTATTTGACTAATTTGGGGCCACATATGCTATCTATTTGATTTAATTTGTATGGTACATCATTCATTATCATATAAGTAAACTACCTACTGACAATTCTGAGCATTTCAGTTCAAGACAGATGGCTTTAGGGTCAGTAAATTTAACAGAAGTAGACTATGTAACACTTTTGCTAAGCAGTTCCCAGTGTGCTCTCATATACACTGTAGTACACTGTAGTATAGTGGATGAGAATCTCAGGCCTTCCTCATATGGATGAAGGATAATATGTGCACCCAAGAATGTAAGATTAGGGGCGCCTGGGTGGCTCAGTGGGTTAAAGCCTCTGCCTTTGGCTCGGGGCATGATCCCAGGGTCCTGGAATTGACCCCGCATTGGGCTCTCTGCTCAGCATGGAGCCTGCTTCCCTTTCTCTCTCTGCCTGCCTCTCTGCCTACTTGTGATCTCTGTCAAATAAATAAATAAAATCTTTAAAAAAAGAAATATAAGATTATATTTCATTGAGTGGTTGTTTCTAAACATTAATGTTCCTATGAAATTGAATTTCAAAGATTTCACATTTTAATATGGAAGAAAATAAGAAATAAATCTTAACTCAATAAGAATGTATAACATTTTATTTTACTATTAATAACACCTGTATTTTCATAGGATAAGTGCTTTTTCATCAGAATAAGTGCTTTTTATGGGTTATCCTAGTTAATCTTTTCAGCAGCACTATGAAATAGATGTTCTTATTTACTTTTAAAAATGAGGAAACTGGGACGCCTGGGTGGCTCAGTTGGTTAAGCAGCTGCCTTCGGCTCAGGTCATGATCCCAGTGTCCTGGGATCGAGTCCCATATCGGGCTCCTTGCTCGGCAGGGAGCCTGCTTCTCCCATTGCCTCTGCCTGTGCTCGCTCTCTCTCTCTCTCTCTCTGACAAATAAATAAATAAAAAATCTTTAAAAAAAAAAAAAATGAGGAAACTGATTTGCAACCAACACTTTAAACAATTGCCCAAGTTCTCGTTGATAGTAAATGCACAGGTATTAACAGATCTGTTTATTTTCTGATTTGTTCAGGAACAACATACAGAGTAGAATAGAAACCCAGAAACTACGAATGTGGATTTCAGTAAATTTTCACAAATTTAACTTAGTCTTTACAACTGCTACCCATATAAAGTAGATTTAAGTTAAAAAAAAGGAAAAGAAAAGATAGATTTGCCAAAAATGTACAAATTCCCTTTATTATCCAAATTATTACTGCTTCCACCACTAAAGATCCACTCCTGTGATTTTTATTATTAGGGATTAAATTTTTGTCTATGATATAAATATGTAAATATAAATATTTTAATATGAATTTTTTCATTTATATAAATGAAATCATTTAATCCACATTACTTTGTACCAGTTCTTTCATTCAAAAAAATCTGTGAGATTCATTCATGTTGTTGTGTGCATCAGTAGCCTAATAATTGTCATTGCTGTATTTTACTTTATCCATAAGATAAAATACATCCATTTTTGGTTGATGGACATTTTTATTATGTACATTTTAGATTTTTATGAGTAATATTGCTATGAACATTTTGTATATGCCTAATTCATATGAAAGTATGAATTTCGTGTGGATATATAACTAGGAGAGGGGATATCTGTGTCATGGAGTATACTATGATCAGTTTAGATAGAAAAGCAGTTTTCCAAAATGACTGTTCCTATTTATTATCCCACCAATCATTATAAGCATTGCTCCACATTTTTGACTAAACTTAGTATTGACTAATCTTTTTTTTGTTTTTAGTGTTTCTGGTGATATTTGTGCTTTTAATTTTTATTGCATTTTATTGACAAATAAAGAGATTAAAATACCTTCTCCCAGGCAAATACCTTCCTCCAGGTATATGGAGGCTTGCTTTTTCACTACCTTAATGGTGTTCTGGGATGAATAAAAATTTTTAATTTTAATAATGTCCAATTTATCAGTTACTTCTTTTATGAGTAGTATAAATTATAATCTGTTCAAGAAATCTTTGCTTTTCATAATTTCATGAAAATGTTTTTCTGAAAATTTTTTCTTAAAATTTGAGTATTTTCTTTCTGTATCTTGTGTGTTGTTCATTTAATGTTTGCCAGAGTATTAAATTTAGGGCTGGATTGCTAGGGTACTCTCTGCCAAGACAGCTTGGTTTTGCTAAGGAGATTCCTTTCCTTTAAAAGGAATCTAGCTCCTTCCAGCAGGTTGCCTGAGAATATACTCAAACAAGTATAAAAAAAAACAAGGGAAAATGTTTGGGAAACACTACTCAATTAGAGGACAAAGGACAGAAGGATATGGGCAGATACTCGCAGATACTCGCAACTGGGGCCATTAATACATTCAGTGTCCTATAGTCAATGCTTTGACCCTAAAGTATTTTTCTCCCAAATGCAATATGACAGAAATTTAAAATTTTACTGTCTTTTAAGGTACTCAGATGAATCGTCCGATCATAATATCAGGCTTAAAGGCTTGACTAGCATATTAGGTCCAAGTGGGTTTTCCTGGAAGTTACCCTACTGATCAAGAGGAGACCTATAAAATTAAAATGACAACAAGACCAGGGTCGAGAGGGTAAGAGGATGGTGAAACAACGATGAGATGCAAAGAGATGGGGACAGGAGGGGCAAGGTGGATGATGTCCAAGCAATGCCAAATTTATTCACAGCTGTGAGGCATAATATAGCTAACAGCAACAGTCATAAGGAAGTGTCTATTTTTAGCTGTTTACTACAGAGTTTTGCAGCCTACACAAAAAACCCTCAAGCTTCCTTATTATCTATTTCCCAAGGACTAATAGCAGATCCTCTGAAGTCAGTGGCCTCGGTCTTCAGATAACTTCTTACCCAGTTGTACTAACTTCAAAGTGGCTTACAATGGTGTAGCTTCTGGCCTGTACAAGGACAGCACAATCCCACAATGATTTACCAAGCAGGCCTCTTTTGCCTATTCCAGATAAGCACATGCAGGCAACCACGTCAGCGAGTCTTAGGATCCATAGCTCAGGCCCTTTCTCAAGTGCTGCTCAACTTTTCCACCTGCAGAGCTATTAACCCCTGGGCTTCCAGGAGGTGCAAGTCGGGGCCTGATTTGGTCTCTTGACTCCAGCCCAGTCCATGGCTGCCTACATTAAAAGATAAGTTCTCTGCTTTCCACACAACTAATGAACAGTGGCGTTTTGACTTTATCTTTTGGAGACATTGTTATCCACAAAGGGAAAAAAACTGAAAGTATATAGCACTAGTCTGTAGTAATTATAAAATCCTGCTGCATTAAGGATGCAAGGTTGATGTAAGCTTCAGCTCTCCTAAGAGAGACTCTACAGTTCTCCATGGTTCTTGGGTCAGCTCCCTGAGAGTCATTCCTGTTCTGTCACAATGAGGTGATTATTCTAAGGGTATATCCATATGTCAAAGTTTATCAAATTGTATACCTCAGATATGTCCAGTGTAATGTCTATTGTTTATCAGTACAGAAAGTATTAAGTATAGGTGAAAAAAATAAGTGAACTACCATAATATACAGCAACATATATGAGTAAAACATAATGGATTAAAGATATAAGTCCCCAAACACCACATACTATGTACATAATTACTATAAGTTGAAGAACAAGCAAAGCTAAGAAGTATATTGTTTTTGATAACTTTTTTTCATTTATCTTAAAAACTTTTTTGGTGTTTATTTAAATGAATATATGAACCTCAAGTTGTAATACAATTATGTCTTAACAAATACCATTATAAAAAGACTTTATATCATCCAATCCTTTTTCACTTATTTAGTGCTTTATACTTCTGAAGGACACAGAGCATCACTTCCATTTTTTTAAAGATTTAATTTGTCAGAGAGAGCACAAGCAGGGGGAGTGGTAAGCAGAGAGAGAAGCAGGCTCCCGCTGAGCAAGGAGCCTGGTATGGGACTTGATCCCAGGACCCCGGGATCATGACCTGAGCCAAAGGCAGACTGAGCCACCCAGGCGTCCTCTCATTTCCATTTCTTATTTGCATTTTTGGTTCTACATTTTATTATTTTTTTAATTTTAATATTAATTTTTTTAATTTAAATTCAATTAATTAACATGTATTGTTAGTTTCAGAGGTAGAGTTCAGTGACTCACCAGTCTTCTTTTAAATTTATTTTTATTTTATTATGTTCAATTAGCCAACATTAGTACATCATTACCCAGTGCTCATTCTATCACAAGCCCTCCTTAATGTCCATCACCTAGTTACCTTATCTCCCTAACCCCCTTCCCTCTAGTAACCCTTAGTTTGTTTCCTGTGATTAAGAATCTCATGTGGTTTGTCTTTGATTTAAGTGATGTATTCACAAGTGTTCATTTTTTTTTTACTTTAACAATTATTAGTATGTTGCATATATTTTTGCATGTGTCAAATATTATTCATAGGATAAAAGAGAATAGAATATGTAAATAAATCAGTAATATAGAGCAGATTGTCATAATTACTATTTAGCAATGAGTTGCTCATGGAATTCAGGAAAGTAAGAGATGTACTTCAAAGCATTATGGATATTGGTAGCAGTTATATATCATTATACATAAACCACATTCCTAGGAGGTGGTATATCATTTGAAAATCATATTTGAATATATCATACTGAAGCCATCTCATTGGTTTGTCTGTATTAGTATATACAAATCTTAAATTTATGACATTACAAACTCACAAATTTCTTTTTGATTTGAAGTCATTGAATTTGCTTTCAGGCAAATCTGTAATCTACATATTTTTATTCTCAGGGCTCTTCATGTTATCTCATTGAAACACTTTAAATATAAGATACATTGAAGACTTAATAAAAATAGATCACTAAGAATTAACTGTTAATAGTCTTTTCAAAACTTAATGGTGTAGAACAGTGAATTAATCTATTCATATTAATTCAGAAATGCTACTATTATGGCAGGAATTTTAAAATTTTTGATAAAAAGATAGAATCACCCTGTTAAATTCTTTAAGTTTAATTCCATTTAAGGCATTTTAATAAAAAACATCATTTGTATGGTGTACAACAGGATAGAAACATCTGGTGTTTATGCATTTTTTTCTAAATCACAGATGACTAATTATTTTCTGTGTGTCAGGAAAAAAAATTGATTAATCACCCATCCTTGTTAGCCTAATGTTCTGCAACTAAGATCTGTTCTTTTAAGTCTTCAACCGCCTTCATACATTTTGTGGCCTTCTTAACTGTGGAGGTATTTATTTCTGTTTTCTCAAAAATTTCCTTGAATAGATTTGCTTCTAAATACTTCTAGAATTTTTGTTTCAAGATGAATTTTAAAAAAATGTCATTGGACAGGGCCATAGAAATTCTATTATGATTTTGATTGTTTGGACATGGTTTAACTTGGAAAAATTTGATATCTCCATTGTTCCATTGCTGTTTCTGCGTGCTAAATTATCTGCCAACTTATTTATAGCTTTGTATGAGTTTCAGTTAGGTTTTATAGTTTTCATTGTGTAATTTCTTTTTAAGATTATATTTATTTATTTACTTGAGAGAGAAGGGAGTGAGAGCAAGAGCAGGAGCAGTGGGAGGGACAGAGGCATAGAACCTCAAGCAGACTCTGTGCTGAACCCTGAGAGATTGTGGAGCTGATCCCAGGATCCTGAGATCTCAACCCTAGCTGAAACCTAGAGTTGGATGCTTAATCAACTGAGCCACCCAGACACCCCTTCATTGTGTAGTTTTTGTACATTTTTGCTATTTGTATAGGATCTTTATGTAATCTTTTTTCTAAATTGCTTTTTTCTAATATATAGAGAAATTATTCATTATTTTATAATCTAAATGGTGTTGATAATGCCTGATTTGGGGCAAGAGAAAGCTTAAAATTGAAATACAGAAACAAATTTGGGATAACTTCTCTGAAAGGAACTAACTTTTAAAGCTGTTTTTTTACTCCTATTCTGTTTTATAGTGCTTTCAAAAGAATTCGGAGGAACCGATGTTTCCCTAATGACCTTTTTCCCTCTTCTCATTCAGAATAATTTATAATGCATTCCGCATTTCAGTGATACTTTTACTGTGGGGATTTGTTTTCCAATCTCTTTTATAAAATTAAAGTTCAGAGAGCAAAAGCAAATGGTTTGGAGAACAATCAGCAAAGACATCTCTTACAAAGAGCAGAACAAGATTATGGAAGATGTGCTCACTAAGGAACTTTCTCCACTGTCAAAGCAGGCAGTTTTCACAATAATTTACCAGCAAGGTTTTATACCTCTTTGCAACCATTGATTGTGTGTGTTATCCATTCTGTATAAGTAATCATTGGAAATAATTATTGTAGTTATCTTTTTTTGTTTGTTTTTAGGTAATCACACCACAAAGAACTACATCCAGACAAGATAAAAGGCCCAGAAATCCTGGACTCTGAATTGGATACAGTTCTTTGGTAGGACTTGGGATGGACTTCCTTGGGAAAATATATCTGTGTGTAAGGGGTGGTTGGTGGAGACTATGGTAGAGGTACTTAGTTTCTTTACAATAATTTTACTTTCCTTCACTATTAAAAGGATTTATACATTTCAGGTGGGCATCTTCCCTCAGCTAAAGATTACATTTTCTTTTTGTTGTTGTTGTACATATTTAAGGTTTACAGATTGATGATTTGATATCCATATACATTCTGAAATAATCACCACAATCAAGCTAGTTAGCAAATCTGCCACTTCACGTAGTTACTTTTTGTGCGTGTGTGTGTGTGTGTGTGTGTGTGTGTGTGTGTGTGTATGGTGAGAATACATAGGATATACTCTCTTAGCAAATTTCAAGTATATGGTACAATATTGTTACCTATAGTCACTATGCTATGTGCATTAGATATTCAGAACTTCATCTTATATAACTGAAACGTCTACCCCTTTATCAACATCTCTCCATTTCGCTCATTCCCCGCACCCTGCTAACTACCATTCTATTCTCCGCTTCTATGACTATACCTATTTTAGATTCCACATATATATGAGATCATACAGTTGTCTTTTTATGCCTGAGTTATTTCAGGTAGAATGATGTCCTCCAGAATCATCCATATGTCACAAGTAGCAGGATTTCCTTCTTTATTTAAGGCTGGATAATATTCCATTTTATGTGAATATATACTGCATTTTTCTTATCTGTTTATCTGTTCATTGACATATAGGTTGTTTCCATGTCTTGCCTGTTGTGAATAAGGTTATAATGAACATAGGAGGACAAGTGTCTCTTTGAGTTTATTTTAATTCCTTTGATTAAATATCCAGCAGTGGGATTGCTGGATCATATGGTAGTTCTACTTTTAATTTTTTGAAAAATCTCCCTGTTTTTTTCCATAATGGTTGTGCCAATTTACATTCCCACTAATGTGTATATTCTCACTAATTTGTAGGTTTGGTTCCTTTTTCTCCACATTCTCACCAATGCTTAGTATCTTTTGTTTTCTCAATAATAGTTATCTTAACAGTATGTTGTGACACCTCATTGGAGTTCAATTTTGCATTTCCCTGAGCACCTTTGAATATTTCTTGGCTATTTATATGCTTTTTTTTTTTCCTTTCAGGAAAATGTTTCAGATCCTTTGTGCATTTTGGGGGGTTATTTATTTTTTTCTTATTGAGTTGTATGACTTTCTTACACATTTTGGGTATTAACCCTCTATCAGATGTATGGTGTGCAAATATTTTCTTTCCTTCTGTTGTCTTTCATTTTGTTCATTATTTTCTTTGTTATGTAGAAACTTTTCCTTTTTAATTTTAATTAAATATTTTTATTGAGTACACATGTTACATTAGTTTCAGATATACAATGTGATTCAGCTTCTCTATACAAATGCTGTTCTCACTATAAGTGTAGAAACCATCTATCACCATACAATGCTATTACAATATCGTTGATTTTATTCCTTATGTTGTGCCTTTATTACTGAGACTTATTCATTCCATAACAGGAAGTTTGTATTTCCTACTCCCCTTCACCAATTTTGGCCGCCCCCTTCAGCACACATCCACTGTTCTCTCTATTTATGAGACTGGTTTTGTTTTTTGTTTATTTACTCATTTTGTCTATTTACTCATTTTGTCTTTTAGATTCCACATATGAGTGAAATCATGAGGTATTTATTTTTCTTGGTCTGTTTTATTTTACTTAGCATAATACCCTCTAGATCCATTCTTGTTATCACAAACGTCACGATCTCATCCTTTTAAAAATTTTTTTAATTTGTTTATAAACATATAATATAACCACACCACCCTCTCCCGACACCCCCCCCCCCCCCCCCCCCCCCTTGGTTTTTTGACATTAAGAGTCTCCCTCCCGATCCTATCTTGTTTCATTTATTCTTTTTCTACCCCCTTAACCTACCCCCCCCATTGCATCTCCACTTCCTCATATCAGGGAGATCATATGATAGTTGTCTTTCTCCTGACTATTTCACTAAACATGATACCCTCTAGTTCATCCATGTCGTCGCAAATGGCAAGATTTCATTTCTTTTGATGGCTGCATAGTATTCCATTGTATATACATACCACTTCTTCTTTATCCATTCATCTGTTGATGGACATCTAGGTTCTTTCCATATTTGGCTATTTGGCTATTGTGGACATTGCTGCTATATACATTCCGGTGCACGTGCCCCTTCGGGTCACTACATTTGTATCTTTTTTTTTTTTTTTTAAGATTTTTATTATTTGAAACAGAGAGAGAGATCATAAGTAGGCAGAGAGGCAGGCGGAGAGAGAGGCAGAAGCAGGCTCCCCACCAAGCAGAGAGCCCGATGTGGGGCTTGATCTCAGTATCCTGAGATCATGACCTGAGCCGAAGTCAGAGGTTTTTAACCCACTCAGCCACCTAGGCGCCCCACTATATTTGTATCTTTAGGGTAAATACCCAGTAGTGCAATTGCTGGGTCATAAGGTAGCTCTATTTTCAATTTTTTGAGGAACCTCTATGCTGTTTTCCAGAGTGGTCGCACCAGCTTGCATTCCCACCAACAGTGTAGGAGGGTACCCCTTTCTCCACATCCTCACCAGCATCTGTCATTTCCTGGCTTGTTTATTTTAGCCATTCTGACTGGTGTGAGGTGGTATCTCATTGTGGTTTTGATTTGTATTTCCCTGATGCCCAGTGATGTGGAGCACTTTTTCATGTGTCTGTTGGCCATCTGGATGGCTTCTTTGCAGAAATGTCTGTTCATGTCCTCTGCCCATTTCTTGATTAGATTATTTGTTTTTTGGGTGTTGAGTTTGCTAAGCTCTTTATTGGATACTAGCCCTTTATCTGATATGTTGTTTGCAAATATCTTCTCCCATTCTGTCAGTTGTCTTTTGGTTTTGTTGACTGTTTTCCTTTGCTGTGCAAAAGCTTTTGATCTTGATGAAGTACCAATAGTTCATTTTTTCCCTTGCTTCCCTTGCCTTTGGCGTTGTTCCTAGGAAGAAGTTGCTGCGGCTGAGGTCGAAGAGGTTGCTACCTGTGTTCTCCTCAAGGATTTTGATGGATTCCTTTCTCTCATTGAGGTCCTTCATCCATTTTGAGTCTATTTTCGTGTGTGGTGTAAGGAAATGGTCCAATTTCATTTTTCAGCATGTGGCTGTCCAATTTTCCCAACACCATTTGTTGAAGAGGATGTCTTTTTTCCATTGGACATTCTTTCCTTCTTTGTCAAAGATTTGTTGACCATAGAGTTGAGGGTCTATTTCTGGGCTCTCTATTCTGTTCCATTGATCTTTGTGTCTGTTTTTTGTGCCAGTACCATACTGTCTTGATGATGGCAGCTTTGTAATAGAGCTTGAAGCCCGGAATTGTGATGCCACCAACTTTGACTTTCTTTTTCAACATTCCTCTGCCTATTTGAGGTCTTTTCTTGTTCCATATAAATTTTAGGATTATTTAATCCATATCTTTGTAAAAAATGGATAGGATTTTGATAGGGATTGCAATAAATGTGTAGATAGCTTTAGGTAGCATAGACATTTTCACAATATTTTTTCTTCTAATCCATGAGCATGGAACATTTTTCCATTTCTTTGTGTCTTCCTCAATTTCTTTCATGAGTACTTTATAGTTTTCTGGGTATAGATTCTTTGCTTCTTTGGTTAGGTTTATTCTGAGGTAACTTATGGTTTTGGGTGCAATTGTAAATGGCATTGACTCCTTAATTTCTCTTTCTTCTGTCTTGTTGTTGGTGTAAAGAAATGCAACTGATTTCTGTGCATTGATTTTATATCCTGACACTTTACTGAATTCCTGTACAAGCTCTAGCAGTTTTGGAGTGGAGCCTTTTGGGTTTTCCACATATAGTATCATGTCATCTGCAAAGAGTGATAATTTGACTTCTTCTTTGCTGATTTGGATGCCTTTAATTTTTTTTTTGTGGTTGTTGTTGTCTGATTGCTGAGGCTAGGACTTCTAGTACTATGTTGAATAGCAGTGGTGATAACGGACGTCCTTGCCGTGTTCCTGACCTTAGCGGAAAAGCTCTCAGTTTTTCTCCATTGAGAATGATATTTGCGGTGGGTTTTTCATAGATGGCTTTGATAATGTTGAAGTATGTGCCCTCTATTTCTACACTTTGCAGAGTTTTGATCAGGAAGGGATGTTGTACTTTGTCAAATGCTTTTTCAGCATCTATTGAGAGTATCATATGGTTCTTGTTCTCTTATTAATGTATTTTATCACATTGATTGATTTGTGGGTGTTGAACCAATCTTGCAGCCCTGGAATAAATCCCACTTGGTCATGGTGAATAAGTGGAGAGAACTTGCTTGGGTTGGAGACTAGATCAAGCTCGGTGCTAGATTTAGGGTGTATTTTGATTAGAAGAACTTGTACCCCAAATTTTTTAGAAAAAAAAAACCCTATGTGTATACAAAGAATAAAGTTAGATACAATGAAGGATAAAATATGACTATAATAATGAAGGTTCAAAAAGATTTTTTAAAGAAAGGTATTAAAATAAACTAGTTAAAAAACGTTAAAAGAGGAAAGGGTAAAAGTTAAAAAATTAGCAGAAGAAAAAAAATTAAATTAATTAACTTCGCAAGACTAAGGATTCATGGGGAGAAAGCCATGAATTCCATGCTTTGCTTTCTCCTCCTCTGGAATACTGCTGTTCTCCTTGGAAAGTGAACTTGGTCTTGGCTGGATTTCTTGTTGGTCTTCTGGGGGAGGGGCCTGTTGTAGTGATTTTCAAATGTCTCTTTCCCAGGCAGAATTGTACCACCGTTACCAGGGGCTGGGCTAGTAATCTGTTCAGGTTTGCTTTCGGGAGCTTTTGTTCCCTGTTCCCTGAACGCTTTCCATAGAGTTCTGGAGGGTGGGAGTGAAAATGGCGGCTTCATAATCTCCGGCCCAGAGGAGTGGAGAGCTCAGGGCCCCACTCTTCTGTGAGCTTTCAGAGAAAAGTGCTCAATCACTCCCATCTCCCCGGCCTCCAGCTGCGCTTGGAGAAAATCATGCAATCACTCCCATCTCACTGACCTCTGGCTGGGCTCAGAGCTCACCCAGCCTCTGACCAAGCATCTCTGTGTCTGGAACATAGCCCTGCCTGGAGTCTCTGAACCCCACCAATCCCTGAGCTCTTCCAGGTCAGAGTCTCCCCGGATCTTGTGGGGACCCCCATGCACAGAGCACCAGCCTGTGTCACGGATTATGGTTCTAGGTAACCCCGACTTGAGAGCTCACTCCTCGGCTCTGTCTCCGCAGCCAGCTTCCCCGCTCTAATACCTGTGAGCTCTGCAACACTCAGACACTCCCGATCCTTCTGTGACCCCGCGGGACCTGAGGCCACGCTTTCCCTGTGAGGTCTTCACCCAGGTTTATCTTCTGGAGCAATGTCCCTCAGTGGAGTAGACTTTTTTTTTTTTTTTAAGATTTTACTTATTTATTTGTTAGAGAGAGAGAGAACGAGCACAGGCAGACAGAGTGGTAGGCATAGGCAGAGAGAGAAGCAGGCTCCCTGCCGAGCAAGGAGCCCGATGTGGGACTCAATCCCAGGACACTGGGATCATGACCTGAGCCGAAGGCAGCTGCTTAACCAACTGAGCCACCCAGGCGTCCCTGGAGCAGACTTTTAAAAGTCCTGATTTTGTGCTCCATAGTTCCCCTGCTTGCTGGGAGCTGGCCCCTTCCCCCGGGGTCTGTCTATCTTCCCGTCACTTTGGATTCACTTCTCCGCTGGTCCTACCTTTCAGAAAGTGGTCGATTTTCTGTTTCTAGAATTGTTGCTCTTCTTCTCTTCAACCTGTTGGATTTGTAGGTGTTAGGAATGGTTTGATAAGCTATCTAGCTGATCTCCTGCTACCTGATGTCGTCTCAGCCTGCTACTTCTCCACCATCTTGACTCCTCCCCAGATCTCATCCTTTATTATAGCTGTATCATATTCTCATCTCCCTGTGTGTGTGTGTGTGTGTGTGTGTGTGTGTTTGTGTGTGTTTGTGTGTGTATGTATACCACATCTTCCTTATCCATTTGTCTATCGACATTTAGCTTGCTTCTGTATCTTGGCTGTTGTAAATAATGCTGCAATAAACATAGAGTTTCATATATCTTTTCAAATTAGTGTTTTTGCTTTCTTTGAGTGAATACCCAGTATTAGAATTATTGGATTATATGGTATTTCCATTTTAATTTTTTGAGGAACCTCCGTACCATTTTCCACAGTGGTTGAACCAGATTACATTTCCATCAGTAGTTGTGTAGAAGCTTTTTAACATGAGGTAGCCTTACTTGTTTACTTTGCTTTTGTTGCCTCTACTTACAGTGTTATACCCAAAACTTGTGCCAAGACAAATTGGCACATCAAAGAGCTTTCTCTGTATGTTTTCTTCTGGGAGTTTTATAGCTTCCCATGTTACATTTATTTATTTATTTTTAAAGATTTTATTTATTTATTTGACAGACAGATCACAAGGAGGCAGAGAGGCAGGCAGAGAGAGAGGTGGAAACAGGCTCCCTGCCAAGCAGCAAGCTTGATGCAGGGCCCTATCCCAGGACCCTGGAATCATGACCTGAGCCAAAGGCAGAGGCTTTAACCCACTAAGCTACCCAGGTACCCCCCTCCCATGTAACATTTAAATCTCATTCATTTTGAGTTGATTTTTGTATGTGGTATAAAATACTGGTCCTATTTCTTTCCCCCTTCTTCCTCCCTCCCTCCCCCCTCCCCTCTCCCTCCCTTTTTTCCTTCCTTCCTCATGTGGAGATAGCAAGTTTTTTTTTTTTTAAACACCACTTATTGAAGAGGTTATCCTTTCCCCATTGTATATTCTTGATGCCTTTCAAAGATTATTTGCCAGTATATGCATTGGAAGACTGCATTTTCAAATCTCTCTTACAGCTAGGTAAAGCATTATGATCAATTCTGGTTATGGGATATGGGAGAAAGATATGTATGTGACTTCTGGTTCATGCTTATGAGAAGAATTGTGTTAATCAGTTCCTTCTTAATTTCCTTTCCATTAGCTGAATGTGCAAATGATATTGTAAGCTATAACATATATATTAGGACCTGATATATTGAAACCAAACCTTGAAGATGGCTTGTTCAAAAGGACAGAAAGAGCTTGGATTCTCAATACCACATAGTATTTATGTATATTTTATACTTTTCACTGAAAGTAGTAGTATATATTATATAACCTATAAACAAATTGCAAGTGCATTTAAAAAATAACTTACTGATTGGGACATTTTTTAGCCCGTGACAAGACTTAGGTGCTAACACTTCTATAGGGATCATAATACCAAGGAAGTGGGAGAGAAGATATCTTTAGAGTGAAGCAGGGAAGAAAAAGAGAAGATATTTAAAGGAGTGCATTATGGAACTGGTCACAGCTTCCAAACAGGTTAGCTGGTGGTTGATCTGACAAGAAGTCTTCACAGTGGCAAAGGAAACTACTGCATCTGTAGAAATAAACAACAGAGAGAAAAGGAGATAATTTTTATATAAATCTCATTCTTCTTTTAAAAAAGTTGTTCTATGAGGTATCAATCAGGTGTGCTCCTCTTCCAGATGGTACTACTTGACTCCTTCAAAGGAGGCTTGTTGCTAGAGCAAGACATAACACATGGGGAGAGGGAAGGAGATTGGTGTGTGATAGGTGTGTTCTTGAGCCACCCCTGATGAAGGTTGCAACAATAGAGAAGCCATGTGCCAGAGTGAGAGGAGTTGAAATGGAGGGAGTGACATGCTGTCTTTTAGTGTCTGTGAATAACTTGATAACTCGATAACTCAATAACTTGAGGGACTTGTTAACCAGATGAACTGTCCAGATGATTTACTCTCTATTATGAAGCTGCCAACAAAGCTCTTTGGAGTCTTTCTTCAAAGATCCTTGTGGTGTATAATAAAGCATTTAGTGCTCAGCATTGTTCCTGGAGTGTCCACAGTAATATTAAGCAGAACATAGTGGAAGTACGGGATTGAAAAATTGTCTGGAGACCAGTTCAGTAGATATGGACATTAGAAAGAAGTAAGTCTTTAATGAAAAGACAAATACTGCTAGCTTCTCTTTTAAATGCTCTATATTTTTTGTAAGTAGTCATTGAAGAGCTTTAAGATTAAGGGCATTTATTAGCTGATATATTGGAAAAGGCTCTGCTTCCACTAGGGAAGCCTGTGGAGTCTTAATGAGTGGAAGAGGCCAAGAAGCCCTGAGTGTCCAGGGAAGTCCTACTCTGGCTTGGGAGTGTGAGAGGCCCTGGCGATGCTTATTAAGGAAACATGCACTTAAAAGACACATTTAGATATGTAGCAAACTTAAGTAGAAAACGTCTCAAAGTATTGAATATCTTAGTCTATCTGTGCTGTACTCCATTGTGGGTTCAAAATGCCTCTGAACCCCTATTAGGCCCATAACAAGGAACAATCTTCCTACATCTTAATAAATTTACATGCATTTGCTTATTTTTCCCACAAAATGGATAAATAATAGATGAATGATTTTATAGGCTGTGATTTTGGATGAATTATATGGCTATTTGTCCAGTTCAACTAAAGCTACCCATCATTTTAGGAAAAATAAATCATGCATATCCATGATTTAACTAAATTAAATTCACAACTTTCAGACACTGGAAAGAATTAAGTCTGAAGAATTAAGTCTGAAACTTTTGGTATTCAAGCTAGTTTCAGGCTCTTTTAATTGTTTGCTTATTTTAAGCATAATACTTTAAAAATTCAAGATGCCTTCAAAACAACTACTTGATAATATCCCAAAGGGATTAATGTAAATGATATGTATTAGCAGTGAAGAAAAAAATCCAGTATCTGCTTTGTGCATCTTCACTTTTATAGAATACAGCACAATAATTAAACAATATTACATGATCTGGTAATTTTTAACCCATGTTTATAAGAAAGCTTATGGCACTATAAATTAGCCATGACTCTATTTTAGATACATGAGAATAAAGCATCATCTCACTAGTTCTTCATAGATATCGTATAATAGAGCTGTATATCTGTTGAATCACTCTGTGAATGCAGAGTAATGGTCTTTGATGTTTAATACTTTTGGTTAAAATCCCATTTTTATAGTTCAAGAAATGTGTTTTGACCCATGCACTCTATGTACTGATTTATCTACTTCGCATCTAGTGAACCTAAAATAGTTTTAAAGGAGTTCTGTAGATGCCAGTGAACATCTGAAAGTATTTTATGATACCTATATTTAAAAAAATAATTCCCATTACAGGGGAGTTAAAATTGCCCAAACCATAAAAGGATTATTTTTCTAACAAGTGAACTAGTGTTTTGATCCTTGTGTCCTTCCTGTATTCTGTAGACTCTTTGGAGTAATCCAGGATCAATTCTGCCCATGCCCAGGCAATTAACTCTTTGGCTGCAGTTCACCTACTAGCTTGATATTCCATCCTCTTATTAGACACTGGCACTTGAATTCCACCCAGCCTTGATAGGCCTTTGAACTCAGTGTGGTATTGTCATATGAACTACATTTTATCTCATTTAAAACTGCTCGTTGACACACACAAATGTAGAAAGGCAAGAGGTTCTTCATCAGGAAGTCCAGTGTTCACTATAGAAGTAAATGATCATTTTTTGAAGCCGTTCTTTGTTTTCTACAAAAATAATTTATATTATTTAGTCAAAGATGTTTTTCCTCCAAAACATTCCGTGTTTCTTATTAAAATATTGCTATAGACTAAATTCTTGTTCTTCCTCAAAATTACTTTGTCAAATCATAACTCCCAATGTGATGGTATTGGAACCTTTGGGAGGTGACTAGTTTGTGAGGATGGAGCCTTCATGAATGAGATTAGTGCCCTTAAAAAAGAGACTTCAGAGAGCTCCCTTGACTCTTGTGCTATGTGAAGACACAAAGAGAAGATATCTGCCTGTGAACTAGAAGTGGGCTCTTACTAGGCACTGAATATGCTGCTGCCTTGATCTTGGACTTCCCAGCCTCCAGAACTGTGAGAAATTAACTTATGTTATTTATAAAGCCACCGAGTCTATGATATTTTTGTTATAGTGGCCCAAGGAGACTAAGACAAATATATTATTAACAGGCTTAAAAATTTAAAGACTAGTTTTCTTCAAGAATATTGAAGAAGTAAAAAAAAAAAAAAAGAATATTGGAGAAATAATTTTACAGATTTTTCACAGTATTCTGAGATCCCTCATTTTCTAATATGATGCCAACACATACAAAGAGGGTAAGAACAGTGTTTATTATCTGTTTCATCAACCATAGAGTATTCTTGGTAAACCACAAATAAAAACTGACCTTTGACCAACCCCCACAAGTCATTCTGTTGTTATTTTACTCAGGATGGGAAGTCTTCCTCAGAGAGAGGAAACGTAACTTCTGGTGGTAAGGACAATTAGAGTTCTAGCTGATGATATTAGACTAAAAATTCTGAAGTACAGTCATTGTTCCTGTCTGTCCCAGAAGGCAAACACTAAGAGAAGAATATGTAGTAGGTAATATATAGAATATTAGTAATAATTGTTTGTCTCTCCTTTTAATTTGGGATATTACTAAGTAGTTATTAAAAGCAATGTATGTTTGTGTTTGAAATGGTGATGGATAAAGTGAAACTAGATTTTAAATATATGTAGGTTTTTAAAAAAAAAAAACCTGATTTTTAAAATTCATGGTGAAAACAGTCTTTGTGAAGAATATTCAAAACAGGTTTTTCAGTGTTTTTAGTATGCATGAGTTCTCTATGCACTAACCTTGATATGAGGAATCCATATTGGAAGTACTTCTAGATTATCTGTTAAAAATGAATTACATAAAACAAGTTACATTAAGCAAGTTAAAACAATTCATTTTAAATTCTGATATATATATACCCAATATTTAAATACACATACAGCTTCTAGTAATTTAATCAGACTCCTGTATTTGTATTTTTTTAATCAGGATTTTAACTTTAGCAACAGGTCAACATTATCATGTAGTATATGCTAAACATACAAATATATACAAATATATATAATATATATATATATAACATACAAATATATAAAATATATACTTTGTAGGTAATTTTATAAGTAAAAAACATAAAATATTACCTCAAAATGCATATATTTGAATTAAAGTGTTATGAATTGATTGCATTCATTAAAATGTATTACCTTATATATATGTTGCTTATCAAGCAAATGTTTTACAAATATTCAATCCCATTCTAATTTTGGACTCCTTAATTTAAGTAAGGGAACCTCATCTCAGCAAAGCAAATACTGTACTTTATCTACATTTTGTGAATTATATACTGGTTGAGGAGGGATTACCATCTGTCATTGTATTTTAAACCCACTATTCTCTCTCATGTACCAGTAGGTCAGTTCTATTTCTGGCAAGTGAGAGAGAATGTTAAACGAATGGGGAAATATTCCAAAAATAATAGCTTTGATATCTTTATTTTACAATGATTTTTAGTCTTTCAGAAACATGATGTTTCAATTTAACAATTTTTTGAGTGCTTTCTCTGTACAAAGCTTGTGTTCAGTGCTGGGCCAAGCAAAGATAATTGAGTTGGGTGCTTCCCATAAGGAACCTTCCAACTTAGAAGGAAGTTACACATGCTTCTGAATGGCTGTAATTACAAGTCTAACATAGACGCTGCCAAAATGGAAGTGTGGATCCATTGTGAAGGATGTCAGAGAAAAATAATTAAGGAAAACTCAGAATATGAAATAAAACTTTAATATCTTGGTACCTTTCAACCAATACCTATTTTTGTCAGTAAAATTTAAGCATATGTTACCCATCCAGAAATCTACAAATCTGTGAAATGAAATATAAGAAACATCCCAGAAAATTTAGAATGATCAGTTTTCTGAACTTCACTGACATGTATCCTTCTCAAGTTTTATAGTAGCTAATTCTTTTACATGATTTAGAGTCGTAGTAGTTATCATTAAACTTACAGTTTATTTTCAGATACTGTTTAAGCCCACGTTATATTATTTTTTATTCCCTCCCTCTCGTTGTTACTTTTATTCATCCTTAGAACTCAGTCACCCCATACTTAGTTATTTTGTTTTATTTATTCTTTTAAATATTTATTTATTTATTTTAGAGAGAGAGAACACACACGTGTGAGCAGGGAGAGGGGCAGAAGGGGAGAGAGAGAGAGAGAGTGTGTCTCTAACAGATTCGGCTGAGCCAGGAGCTGGACGTGGGTCTCGATCTCATGAACATGAGAGACCTTAACTGAAACCAAGAGTGGGATGTTCAGGATGCCTGGGTGACTCAGATGGTTAAGTGTCTGCCTTAAGCACAGGTCATGATCCTAGAGTCTTGGGCTGGAGTCCCACATCAGGCTCCCTGCTCAGTAGGGAGTCTGCTTTTCACTCCCCCTTTACTCCCCCTGCTTGTGCTCTCTTACTCTTTCTGTCAAATAAATAAGTAAAACTAAAATTAAAAAAAAAAAAAAAAAGAGTGGGATATTCAACTGACTGAACCATCCAGGCACCCCATCCTTAGTTATTTTAAATAAAATAGCATTACTTATACAACTGTCAATTACTTAATCTTGTATCTTATTTTACATACTTTTAAGATGATTATCTCAAGATATTTCTCAAATATTCATTTTAGCATTTCTCCACATATGATTTTAAACCTGTCAAATATACCCTGAAATTGGATCTCAATTCTAATTAAACTGAGATAAACTTATGTGACCTTAAAAAATCCAGTGTAGGATGAAGTTATATTTCTTTCTTTTAATTTTAATTGAGAAACAATATTCTATACGTCTGAATCTATATTTGTTTAATAGATTTTTATTATTGCTCAAAGTATAATATCACAAAGTATATTCTACAGGTATTTCTAATATTATTTAACTAGGAAACTGCAATTATTTTATTAATTTGGTATTTTTAATATTCTAGCAAAGTATATCATATCTTGTTAAACCAGCAAATACAGTTATGGATAATATAATTACAATGTAGCTATAAATATAAATGTTTAATTAGATGCATTTAGGGAGATATAGGATGTAAAATCATGGTGAGGTTTAGAATGTGTTTTATCATTTTGTTACTAAACAACTTGATGAGTTTCCTCTAAAAGGAAGGCTGGGTATTTATCTTTTTGATGTTTTTATTCCTGGAGCTATCTTTATGGATAATTAAAATACTAAGTTTCAAAGACTTGTACTCAGTTTGCTTATCAGTCATAGTCTCTGCTGGAAACAGACAGCAAGTTAAAATTAGGGTAGTTGAAGGAGGGTTTGATAAAGGGACTAAATATAAAGTAAGCAGGATAAGATCCTTGAGGAGAACACAGGCAGCAACCTCTTCGACCTCAACCACAGCAACTTCTTCCTAGGAACAACGCCAAAGGCAAGGGAAGCAAGGGAAAAAATGAACTATTGGGACTTCATCAAGATCAAAAGCTTTTGCACAGCAAAAGAAACAGTGAACAAAACCAAAAGACAACTGACAGAATGGGAGAAGATATTTGCAAACGACATATCAGATAAAGGGCTAGTATCCAAAATCTATAAAGAGCTTAGCAAACTCAACACCCAAAGAACAGCTAATCCAATCAAGAAATGGGCAGACCACACAAACAGACATTTCTGCAAAGAAGACATCCAGATGGCCAATAGACACATGAAAAAGTGCTCCACATTACTGGGCATCAGGGAAATACAAATCAAAACCACAATGAGATACCACCTCATACCAGTCAGAATGGCTAAAATTAACAAGCCAGGAAATGACAGATGCTGGCGAGGATGTGGAGAAAGGGGAACCCTCCTATACTGTTGGTGGGAATGCAAGCTGGTGCAACCACTCTGGAAAACAGCATGGAGGTTCCTCAAAAAATTGAAAATAGAGCTACCTTATGACCCAAGCAATTGCACTATTGGGAATTTACCCTAAAGATACAAACGTAGTGATCCGAAGGGGCACGTGTACCCGAATGTTTATAGCAGCAATGTCCACAATAGCCAAGTTATGGAAAGAACCTTGATGTCCATCAACAGATGAATGGATAAAGAAGAGGTGGTATATATATACAATGGAATACTATGCAGCCATCAAAAGAAATGAAATCTTACCATTTGCGACAACATGGATGGAACTAGAGTGTATTATGCTTAGCGAAATAAGTCAACTGGAGAATGACAACTATCACATGATCTCCCTGATATGAGGAAGTGGAGATGCAACAGGGGTGGGGGTTAAGGTGGTAGGAAAAGAAAAAAATGAAACAAGATGGGATCGGGAGGGAGACAAACTAAAAGAGACTCTTAATGTCATAAAACAAACGGGGGGGGGGGGAGGGGGGTTGGGAGAGGGTGGTGGGGTTACATTATATGTTTAAATAAAAAAGCTTAAAGAAAAAAAATAAAATAAAGTAAGCAGGATAAGAGAAAACTACATGAGAAAGCCAGGGCTCTCAGGCTACTACGAGTGGTTGTTACCCACCCTTGCCCCTTTTGATAAGCTTGAGGAGAGAGCATTTCTGAACTTCAAAAGACAGTAGAGTGGGCTAACTTGGAAAGCAAAGTTTCATTTGGTTAAGGGACATAGCCAAACTTAAAGTGGGGGAGCAAGGGAATAATTGTTCTAGTATCTGCTCCCATATGTCTTTAGAAGGATTTCCCTATTGACTAAATCTAACCAGGAGCCTCACATAGGTATTCTTTGATGTAATTCATACAAGTTAATCATTAGAGACTGAAATGCAGGGTGAATATGAGAGGGAAACAGAATGTATCAGATATAGTACATGCATGAAACAGTCAAATTATTTGGTTAAGTAATTCATAGAATAGTCTTTAGCCCATCAACGTAATCAAAATAAAGTTTGTATCACTAGGACATAATTTACACCAGGCTTAATTTGCTCAGAGTAATGGACAAACAGAACACAGAGTATTAATTTATTCTCCCCTAAAATCCATTATGTTGTCTTAAAGTCTACACTATGCCCATAATTTGGTCTTAACACATTTGAGCACATCAGGTGTGCTAACTGTCACTGTGCCTTCTGACTGGGGCTGCCCTCTGATAGTATAGTCTCCCATGTTCTTTTTCTTCTCAGCTTTTCTTCTTAAAGTATAATGGTGGAGTAGTCAGCTTTAAACTCTCGTTACCTTCACAGAAACATTGAAAGGTAAGGAAAAATTGTTCAGGCCACCTTTGTCAGAACTCTGGGAAACAGTCAAAAGTGTGCACCAACCAGGTGAATGATGAATTAAGAAAAGAAAGCAACTTCAAAATAGTAGGAAAGATTTGTGGTGTTTTTACTTGACTTTGCCCTACTCCCTCCAGTCTTGAAGAGAGAAGTCTGCTTTCTCAGTGTGGGACCTTCCCTGGTTCCAGAAGAAGGAGAGCACATGCTTTCCACAAAGTATTATAGGTGTTTGTCCTAACCTATCAAAAGGACTAACACAAGGCACTTTCTCTGTTTTATCCAACTCAGACCTCAGGCCAGAAAAGTGGTGAGAATCACTTGGAAACATTGCAATTGGAGTGACAATTCACAGAGGCTTGGGACAAAAGATTGTAGTATGTTTTGATTGTCTAAGGCCCAAGAGCAAAAGCTGGGAAGAATCTCTTTGGGGAATTAGGACATTCAAAGCATTGTTGTATATGGTAGAATTTGGAAGTTCATGCAGCTGCGCACTGCAAGAGGCATTCTCAAAAAAGTACTTGAGAAATGTAGTATTTCATCTCTATCCAATTCCTAAGCTCAGTATAAGCCTGACTACATGTTGAAGGAGTACTTGAGTACTCAGCCAGTCTGTAAAAGCTGGATGAACTGTTATTTGTTTATTTTGTTATTTTTAGTTCTTGTTGTTCAAGGAAATTTCTGGCAAAATACTAGTTAACAAAAGCTAAGAAATAGGGACTTCAATGTCCATAATAGTAAAATATAGTCTTTACAAAAAATAATGTTGAAAGTCCTGAAATAAATGGACTACTGCAGCCTTCAATCATGAAAGCAAGAGAGAAGTGACTCATCATATATTAAGGGAATGTCAAAAAGATTAACAGCTGATTTCTCATCAGACTATGAAAGCCAGAAGATAGTGTGTGACATATTGAAAGTGCTGAAAGAAAACAGCAAAAAACCTATTAACCCAGGATCCTCTAACTTATAAAGCTGTCCTTCAAATATGAGGAAGAGATTAAGACTTTTGAGATAAATAAAAGCTGAAGGAGTTAATTTTCACTAGATCTGCCCTAAGCGAAATGCTAAACAGAGTCCTTTTGGTTGAAATGGGAAGATACTAGACACTAGTTAGTAACTACAGGATCTCTAGCAAAGGTAAATACATGGGCAAATACAAATACCAGTATTATTGTATTTTTGGTTTATAACTCCACTTTTAATTTCTTCTAAGATTGAAAATACAAAGGAATTAAAATAATTATAAACCTGTACTCTTGGCCACAAAATTGTATACAGATATATTTGTACAGTAAAAATGTAAAGTGAGGCATGGTGGAACCATATGGAAGCAGCATTTTTGTATGCTATTGAAGTTAAAATGGTATCAAATTGAACTAGATTGTTATGAATTTAGGCTGTTAAATACAATAAAAACCACAAAGTAATAAATCTGTATTTATATAATGAGAAGTGGATTAGGATTTACTTCAAAAAAGACAAATAGCTTGAAAATGAAAGGATGAAAAAAGATATTCCTTGCAAATAGTAACAAAAGGAGAGTTGAGGTGGCCATAATGTTACAAGAGATTTTAAAAAGTTATATATTGATAAAAGGGTCACTTTATTCAACAGCCTAGTAATTATAAACATATATGCATGAACAACAGAATCCCAAAGTATATGAAGTAAACATTGACATAATTTAAAAGGAGAAATAGTTCCACAATAAGAATTGATGTTTTAATATACCACTTTCAGTAATGGACAGAATGTCTAGACAGAGCATCAGTAGAAAATAGAGAATTTGATCAACACCATAAAGCAGCTACACCTAACAGACATATATAGAACTCTCTACCTAATGACAGCTGAATACACATTTTTCTCAAGTGCACGAGACCTTCTCCAGAATAGATTATATGTTACACAGAAGACTCAATATATTTAAAAAGATAAACATAATTCAAAATATCTTTTCCAACCACAACAGGATGATGTTAGAAATGAAAACAGAAAGAAAACTGGAACATTTTCAAATATGTGGAAAATAAACAGAATATTCTTGAATGCTGAGTGGTGCATCAATGAGATCACAAGTGAAAATGGAAAATACTTAGAAATGAATGCAAATGAACACATAATATACCAACACTTATAGCATGGAGCAAAGGTGTGTTCAGAGAAATTTATAGCCATCTATGTCTATATTAAAAAAATTTCTAATTAATAATTTATCTCAAGGAACTACAAAAAGAAAATAAAACTAAACCCAAGGCTGGCAGAAGAAAATAACTATGAAGATTAGACAAGAATAGAGTATAAATAACACCAAGTGAGGTAGAGAATAGAACAACTAAAAAGACCAATGAAACCAAAAGTTGGTCCTATAAAACTCTTTAATATTTTTTGCATATTTTCTGACTCACCATTTTTAATTAAATTTTCCTTATTAATATAGTATGTGCTTCTCTTTTTAAAAGGGCAAGTAAAAATGGGAGTGCTAAAGCTCACATAATAGTAAAATTCCTAATAAGTTGACATCACATTAATCTTTAGATAATCACAATTAAATTATATTGATAAATATAATTGATAAATATATCAGTTTATCTGAAATAGGATATTTCACCTACTCAGTGCTGAATCCCAAATTGCAGACAAGACTGCTGCTCAAATATTCTATACCATAATGAGAAGAAACACATTCTTACTAAATTTTGTGTCTGATGTAAAATACCATATATTGACAAAATGAAGACTGAGGCTTTAATGGTATAGCATAAATCAGACTTTGGAATTCATCCGTAACTTTTGTTTTAGACTCTATCAAAAATTACATAGAAAGTATGCTGGTTTGATAGGTGAAAATATATCATTCTTGCATGTGTACTTGTTTGGACAGAATCCTATTTTCAGCCCTAGAATTGAGTGCCTACTCTGCATCATTCATTACTTTATTTATTCAAGTGTCAACTAAAAATGTGGAGCTAAAAGACAGTTCCTTGGCTCCAGTAGCTAAAGAACTGAATCTAATTACAATTTTAAAAATCTGTATGAAGAAAACTAACAGAAAACCAAGAAAGAAAATTACTGGGGTTGGGGGCAGAAATAGGTTATCCTCCATACTTACACCTTATTTGCTCTGTATTGAATTAATATTAATTAGATATTATTATTATTCCCAATAGGATGAAAGCATCAAGTATTTTTTTTTCTGGCAGGTATCCTAGAATTCTAGAACAGTTCTTCACAGCTTAGAACTACTTAAATATTTATAAATTAGGGAAAGAATGAATAAAAAATAAAAGAGGAAATGGAAGGAAATAGTTAAGTAAATTTTTATGTAAGACGAGGTAACTGCAGGTCAGGTCAGAGAGATGAATTGATTTGTCTGAGGTAATCATGAGTTTATTCAATTTATGTCCTAATCTAAGAAAATTCTTTTTGAAAAATATATTTGAAATTAATTATGATAATAAGGCCAAGATTTTTTTTTGTGAAGAATTAAAATAAATTAACCTAAATATTGTGATCTAACATTTTTTTCCCTTTACTATGGACAATAATCTTAAATTTAATGAAAAAGATAATGAAATCCAGTCATTTCATGGGCAGGGCCCCCTTTTAAACTATACCATGGAAATCTAATAGCATTTAGTACCATCACTTACTCCCAGTGATCCTTCAATATAATGATGTTGATGATGAATAGCATAATTTTCTGAACAAGGCAAATTTCAAAGAACGTGCAGGTCTTTGTTAACTAGCAGAATAATGAGCTTCATCTAAATTTAAGTATGCATCAAACTATGTGTGAATCATACCACTGTTGACAGAATGTTCAATAAATATAAGAAACTTTTAATAAGCTTATTTCAAATCATATGCAAACATTACATGATGTTCAGTTCAATGTCCATGCTGCTTTTAGTTTTTTCCACTTAAATGAAGGTATTTGAATCTAGTGTTAACATATGACTTAACATAATTGCAATTTAAGCATAGACAAATGCTTTTATTCATCAGGACATGAATATAAAGGTTGCTAAATCAGATGTGTACATTTTTTCTTTCATTAAATCAAGTGAATTTTTTATATCTAGATACATGTTTTTACCTGTGTATGCATATTAATCCGTGGTTAGTTTTATTATCATAAATGTTTTATTGACAAAAATATTCAGTATACAGTAATTATAGCAAATAATTGTCATAAATAGATCTTTGTGATTGAATTTACATTAGAGGGATTCAGATTAAAATAGTATTACTTTAATAAATAGTCATATATACTCCATTTATTTTGCATATGCCTTAAGTCACTAGCCAAATTCACCAAAGCTAACAATGCAGCTAATACTTTTAGGTGTTAGTCCTGGTTTAAGCATTTTCCTTGTTGTTTCATTTAATCTTAAAAACAATCCTATGATGTAGGGATAGTTATTTCCCCCCGTTTACAGGTAAGAGAACATTAATTTCACCGATTTGCAAATGTGTTAAGTAACAGATTCTAGGACTCAAATCCATGTAGTCTGACTGACTCTAGAACCTATACTCTATAGCAATACCTATAGATCATTTTATTTTATAATGTGTCTTAAATTAGATAACTTGTCACTAGGCTCTTAATCTACTATAAGATATGATAATAGGTGATTTAGGGCATATTATATGGCTTAAATATTTACTTTATGAAATTATTTGATATAGTGAATGTTGCCACTGTTAACAGACCTTGAAGCTAGTCTCACTTGTATTTTCTAATATCTAAGTAATCTTTTAATTTTTATTTTTCAACATAGGGGAAAAAATCATTGTGCTTTTAGGTGAGATAGGTTTTGAAGTCACAATATTCTCTGTTCCAGCTGAAGCTCCATGTAGTACAACCTTAGGAAAGTCAGTCATTCTGACTTGGAATTTCCTTATCTGTAAACGTGGAGATAATACCTACTATGTATTTTTTCCGGAAAAAATGAAGAAATACAGAATTCAATGTGTCTTCAAAAAGTTGGGACAGAGAAAATATTTGTAAAGGAAAGATAACCTTATTGTTAAGGTGTCTATAATTGTTAGATTATATTAACAATGACTATCAAAGCCTATATGCTTATTATATTAAATAGATTCTGAATATAGATGGTGAAACCTAGCTATTCCTGATTCATTTTCTACATTTTCTCTTTGAAATACTCATGAAAATATTTCAAGTAAGGTAAATGTAGTATAATACAAGAAAGTGGTGTTATTGATGAGCAGCATGCCAGAAATCACAAAGAATAAGAACAAAAGGGTCTCCATCATCAAAGCACAGAGACAGAATGTCAGTCCACCCAGTGTGAAAAGGTTAATTCTACCCACCTCCCTGATTCAGGAGTTGCAGTTGAAGTAATCGGTCCTGTTTCATTCAGTCCTGCCCTCCTTTCTCCCATCCCCACACATTATCCTTCAGTTTTTTCAGTATCCCTAAAATTTATTTCATGGAGCACTTCTTGGAAATACTAAGATGGATGGTTGGGGGAAAAATGATTTAGTGTGAAGGTTACATAATTCTATGTACAGATCCAAAATACCTTAACTAAAACTTTCAGGGGTGAGATGAGTTAGTTAAAATTAAGATATATTTTCTTTGCATTTTGAAAGGGAATGCAGTTCATATACTATTTATGACAGTTCCCTTTACCTGTTTATGGCTATCCATACTAAATGTGAGACAAAGCCTGTGGATCACCTCACCTCAGTTAAGGCCAGATCTTACTACCAGGTCAGTTATGGCAAAGCAGTTTTGATTTCATTTTTGGCTTTTGGAATTGCAGTCAAAGAAATGTAGGCTTATACTATAGCCCTTCTCTTTGAAAGCCAAAATGCAAGTTTGAATATTTTCAACAGTCCCGCAATAGAGAAAACTCCTTAATCTGATTTGGCATGTTGCCTAACATTGAATATCCCTTTATTTATTCCATTAAATAGTGACCATGTACTAAACTTCATGCTAGAAAAAGAGATTCAAAAATGCACAAGGCAGATGATGTTCCTGACTTCATGCTTCTTGTCTAAAATAAACAAAAATCACTAAAAGATATTGGATGGATAATTAAACGATTCCAGTTGAGATGAGAGACAAAGTCTTTAATGGGGAGAGTGTTCTGAGAGAGTTTAGTGAAGTACTTATTCAACTTTGAGAGGGACTGTAAGTCTTCTTTGAGAAAGTGGTATTTATGTTGGGAGCTTAAGTAAGAGAGTTAGGAGAAAAGAGATGCTGAAGGGAGAAGAGCAGGTGGTAGACCAGAGAGTAAAGAAAAGACCTCTGTGAGAATCTGGAGCATTATCTGGGGACCAGATTGAGTCAGAATTTGTGAACAATTGTGAATTTGGGCTTTTATCACAATAATAATGAAAAGCCATTGAGGGATTTTAAAATGGATCATCATGCTCAGACTTGCATTAAAAATATTACTATGTTTTCAGCAAGGGAAATGAGTTAATGAGCTATTTTGAGAAATACTGCTTTACCAGCAACTCTTTTGGGAAGCTGTTTCTGGAACTGTAATTCATAGCAAGGCAGCACGATTAGTGGTCTCTAACACTGGGCATTAACATTGGAAATGGATGAATTTTGTGTCTGGCAAAAGTTATATACACATAGGCCAGTTAGAGTTGACAATGGAAAAAATCACAAGGCAAGAGGCAAAGGACTGATAATTGTAACATATGAGGAACCTTATATGTTCATGAGAAAAACACCTAACTGGTTAAATAAATGGTCAGTATAGATGGTGCTCAAATTCAGTAGTAGTCAAGAAAATGCAAATTCTTGAAACTCAACTAGGTTGCTAGAATGTTATGTTTTTATATACATGTTTATATATAAGTATATATGTATATATATTTAAATAAGATCATAATGATCAACTTTTACTTTCCAATGGAAATTAAGTTAGTGAGAACACATATATAATCTTGATATCTTAGATTTAGTTTACTAAAATACTATAGACAAGTTTAAGAAGCAAAGTTAGAATTCATTGACCCTCTTCTCTGGGATAAGCCTGAGAGACAAACACTAATGGTGAATTTGCAAAAAAAGAAAAACACTTTTTAAATAAACATTGCAGAGAAGTTCTAAATATTTAATGTTAGAACTTCACTAACAAACATATATTCTTGACTATTAGTGTGTAATTTTGGTTATCAAATCAATCATTCAGGGACTTGCTAATGGCATTTGATAAACTAATATTATAACCTATGTCATTGAGCACCTGGGTAGTCCCCCATTTTAGTGAAATCACAGGGCAGAGAGACAGGACCACATTAATAAACCCAGAATAACAGAATTTAAGTGGTTTGAGATCACATGAAAAATTCAATATTAATATCAATATTTTGATGAATTATTTAAAAAGTAAAGGTAAAAGGGTTTTGTGTGATTTGTTTGTTTTGTATTTTAAGAGCAGCACAAAGTTTATTTTTATTCTTTAGTTCAGAAACATCAATATAAACAGCACATTAATCTGAACCTTCAGAATCCAGATCAAGAAATATGTATAAAATCTGATGAATTTTGTTTACCTGTCATATAGGTATATCTGTGCAAGTTCCTTGATAGTATTTTATGTCAAGGACTTTATAGTATCGTGCAGCCTTGGACTGATAAATGACTCAAAAAGTGTACTTACACTACACTTGTCATTATTTCAATCTAAAAAAATTGTGGGATTGAATGACCTGTAAGTAGCCAATACCTTTAGAAAATAGTAATATTATTTGTACCTTTGTTTAAACCCTTAAAAAAATAAACCCTTTAAAGTATGAACTATCATATAAATAATTGTCTCAAGAAAGCCTGAAACCAAAGCCATTGTTAACTGATTCCTTCTTCATTTCATGTAATGGACAAATTAAAAATTCTCCTCCTTATTCATAGCTACTGAATAAACCAAAAAATAGTTCTCAAGACCAGTGCTATAGATACCAATTAGTGCTTCACTATGATGTTAGATTGGTAACTTTGATGTATTTTCTTGAAAAAAAATTAAACTACAATCAAAATTTTGTTATGTATATAATCCATCCCTTAAATCTGTATTCACAAAAAGTGAAAATTTTATCAATAAAACATCAAAATAAAGTGTTTTTTTAAATTTAGATTGTTTTATTTTTTCCTGATCATTTGGAGAGATAAAAAACTTCCTAAAAATAATTATACCAGAAAATTATGGATCAATAATCAAAATTACAATGTGTCAAGTGTTAAATGGACTGAAACAAAACAAAAGAAACTGGAAGTCAATGAGGTTTATCTTAATTCTAACCCTGATTTGTAGTCTGAGAAGAACACATTGTTTAGAACACCTGTAACTGGATTTTTTTTTTATCTTAAAAGAAATGTCATCATAACACCCATCATCTTCCACCCAAGGATAATGTAATACTTAATGAGAGTACTTGTAAAGTATCTCGAGTGCTTAAAGGGAAGATATTTTATTAATCTGAGAACTTTTCCTTAAATCTTGAACATGCAAGTCATAATGTGAAAAGGATAAGTTTGTTTTCAGATTTATTACGTCTGTTTTAAAGTGCTATATTCTTAAAACACAAGAACAGAAAAGTGGTTTCTTATAAGAAGCATAACTATCAACACTGCTTATAATATCAGGTTAGAAATTTGTTTAGATCTTAATTTATGATCAATAATAACACTTAGCATTTCCAAAGCAATCCAATGAAACAAGATTATAATACATGCTAGTATTAAATTAAGTAAATTATTTGTTAACACCATAATTAATGCTATACATCAATGGCTTTAATTTCATTTAGTTCACGGAATGTAACATTTCTTTTAGATTTGAAGATCCATGGTAAGGTGCTGATTGGTGAGTGATAACATATAACCACTGTCTCAGAAATCAAGATAAAAGAATAACAACATGCACAGAATTATTTCTCTTTTATTTTTCATTTTTCCAACTAATTCATATAAAACTGCAAGAAAGTTTAGACCTATGAAGTTTACCTTCTATTCTATAGGTGATACTGTTGCTGATAACAACCCATATCTTTTCTTGTACTTATGAAAGGAGAATTAATACTGTACTTGTATGTAAAGGTATATGGACTCTTTTTAAGGTCAATAAGGAAATTTACTTAAAAAGAGAATAATTAAGCTATTTGATATAAAAGTCAAGGTTTTAGATTATTTTAACATTAGCAAAGACTCGAGGGATTACCTATTTTATGACATACCTCAGTAAGAGAACATTTTCTTACATGTGTTGAATTATTTTTTAAAAAGTGATCTAAAGAGGGGAGGAGTCAAGATGGCAGAGAAGTAGGAGGCTGAGACGACATCAGCCAGCAGGAGATCAGCTAGATAGCCTATCAAACCATTCCGAACACCTACAAATCCAATAGGAGATTGAAGAGAAGAAAAACAACAATTCTAGGAACAGAAAATCGACCACTTTCTGAAAGGTAGGATCAGCGGAGAAGTGAATCCAACGCGACGGGAAGATAGACCCCAGGGGGAGGGGCCGGCTCCCGGCAAGCGGCGGAGAACAAAATCAGAACTTTTAAAAGTCGGATCCACAGAGGGACATCACTCCAGAGGCTAAACTGGGGTGAAGACCTCACGGGGACAACGTGGACTCAGGTCCCACGGGGTCACAGAAGGATCGGGGGTGTCTGAGTGTCGCAGAGCTCACAGGTATTAGAGCGGGGAAGCCGGCTGCGGAGACAGAGCCAAGATTTCCTAGTGGTCTGTGACACGGCCCGGTGCTCTGTGCGAGGGGTCCCCACAAGATCCGGGGAGACTCCGACCCGGGAGAGCTCAGGGATCTACGGGGTTCGGAGACTCCAGGTGGGACTCTGCCAGAGACAGAGACGCTTGGTCACAGGCTGGGTGAGCTCGGAGCACTCCCAGAAGCCAGTGAGACGGGACTGCTTACGCACGATTTTCTCTGAGCGCGGTCTGCGGGCGCGCGCGGTCTGCGGGTGCGCGCAGTGTCGCTGGGCCTGCGGTGTCGGCGGCCTGCGGAGTCTGCGGGCCTGTGGTGTCTGCGGGCGCGCTGTGTCTGCAGGCGGACGCGCGCGCGCACTCTCCGGCACAAACGTGGGCTAGGGAGACTGGAGGGATTAAACGCTTTTCTCTGAAGGCGCACTGAAGACAGGGGCCCCTAGCTCTCGGCTCCTCTGAACCGGAGATTGGGAGGCCGCCATTGTCATTCCCGTCCTCCAGAACTCTACAGAAAGCGCGTTAAGGGAACAAAAGCTCCTGAAAGCAAACCTGAGAGGATTACTTAGCCCGGCCCCTGGTAAGGGCGGTGCAACTCCGCCTGGGGCAAAGACACCTGAGAATCACTACAACAGGCCCCTCCCCCAGAAGATCAAAGAAATACAGCCAAGACCAAGTTCACTTAACAAGGAGAACAGCGGATTCTTATCTGGACAAAATGACAAGGCGGAAAAACTCACCACAAAAAAAAAGAACAGGAGGCAGTACTGAAGGCTAGGGACCTAATCAATACAGACATTGGTAATATGTCAGATCTGGAATTCAGGATGACAATTCTCAAGGTTCTAGCCGGGCTCGAAAAAGGCATGGAAGATATTAGAGAAACCCTGTCAGGAGAAATAAAAACCCTTTCTGGAGAAATAAAAGAACTAAAGTCTAATCAAGTTGAAATAAAAAAAGCTATTAATGAGGTGCAATAAAAAATGGAGGCTCTTACTGCTAGGATAAATGAGGCAGAAGACAGAATTAGTGATATAGAAGACCAAATGGCAGGGAATAATGAAGCAGACCAAAAGAGAGACAATCAACTACTGGACCAAGAGGGGAGAATTCGAGAGATAAGTGATGCCATAAGACGAAACAACATTAGAATAATTGGGATTCCAGAAGAAGAAGAAAGAGAAATAGGAGCAGAAGGTATACTGGAGAGGATTATTGTAGAGAATTTCCCTAATATAGCAAGGGGAACAAGCATCAAAATCCAGGAGGCCCAGAGAACACCTCTCAAAATCAATAGGAATCGACCCACACCCCGCCATCTAATAGTAAAATGTACAAGTCTTAGCGACAAAGAGAAAATCCTGAAAGCAGCACGGGACAAGAAGTCTGTAACGTACAATGATAAAAATATTAGATTGGCAGGAGACTTATCCACAGAGACCTGGCAGGCCAGAAAGAACTGGCATGATATATTCAGAGCACTAAACGAGAAAAACATGCAGCCAAGAATACTTTATCCAGCTAGGTTATCATTGAAAATAGAAGGAGAGATTAAAAGCTTCCAGGACAAACAAAAACTGAAAGAGTTTGTAAACACCAAACCAGCTCTACAGGAAATATTGAAAGGGGTCCTCTAAGCAAAGAGAGACCCTAAAAGTATTACCAGAAAGGAACAGAGACATTATACAGTAACAATCACCATACAGGCAATACAATGGCACTAAACTCATATCTCTCAATAGTTACCCTGAATGTAAATGGGCTAAATGCCCCAATCAAAAGACACAGGGTTTCAGAATGGATAAAAAAACAAAACCCATCCATATGCTGCCTACAAGAAACTCATCTTAGACCTGAAGACACCTCCAGATTGAAAGTGAGGGGGTGGAAAACAATTTACCATGCTAATGGACATCAGAAGAAAGCGGGGGTGGCAATCCTTAGATCAGATCAATTAGATTTTAAGCCAAAGACTATAATAAGAGATGAGGAAGGACACTTCATCATACTCAAAGGGTCTGTCCAACAAGAAGATCTAACAATTTTAAATATCTATGCCCCTAACATGGGAGCAGCCAACTACATAAACCAATTAATAACAAAATCAAAGAAACACGTTGACAAGAATACAATAATAGTTGGAGACTTTAATACACCCCTCACTGAAATGGACAGATCATCCAAGCAAAAGATCAACAAGGAAATAAAGGTCTTCAATGACACACTGGACGAGATGGACATCACAGATATATTCAGAACATTCTACCCCAAAGCAACAGAATACACGTTCTTCTCTAGTGCCCATGGAACATTCTCCAGAATAGATCACATCCTGGGTCATAAATCAGGTCTCAACAGGTATCAAAAGATTGGGATCATTCCCTGCATATTTTCAGACCACAATGCTCTGAAGCTAGAACTCAATCACAAGAGGAAAT
>RCUC01154216.1:0-25432 GCA_003697995.1 Taxidea taxus jeffersonii
CCCCCCCCCCACCACCACCACTAGGATTTCAAAATCATTAGCAGGAATAAATGTTGTAGAAAGCCACCTCACATTTGGAAAGGCAATGGATAATGAAAATAGGAAAGAATGACAGCAATCATTAAATCTAGAAGGGAATTTTGAGAGCATCTGTCTAACTGTCCAATGCAATAGATGAAGAAAGAGAGATCCAGAGGGGCTAAGAGGTGTGTCCTTGTTCAGGATTTCCAGCTGTCCCTGAAGAGTCCTTCCTGCTGCCCTGCACTCTGCTATGGTTCCCACGCAGGGGGAACAAACCCCAACTGAAATATTTGGGTTGTGCATACAAGGACAAAATAATATTCAGATGTCCAGTAAATATGAACCCCTTCCTCCAAAGCTTCTAATGTCAAAAAGAAAGAGGGATATTAAGTCTTCACACCTGTTGGCATCAGTGGAGACGGGGTCCTGATACGTTTATTCATTTGATCACAG
The DNA here is from genome assembly GCA_003697995.1 of Taxidea taxus jeffersonii. Classification (NCBI taxonomy): domain Eukaryota; kingdom Metazoa; phylum Chordata; class Mammalia; order Carnivora; family Mustelidae; genus Taxidea; species Taxidea taxus. The sequence continues at coordinate 475 of RCUC01154216.1, forward strand.
CGTAAAACCCAGAGCACTCATTCCTTCTCCCATCCCACTAAGCCAGGAGGGTAGCTACCAACAGGAATTTTCTAGGGAGATGGTGCATGCCTTTCACTGAGGACATTTCTTATGCTTCAAAAATTACTTAGGTGAGACAGAGCCCCCACATTCTACTCTCCTAAGATGATAAGAAAGATATTTTATTGGCACTTACCATGTATAGGTTTTTAACTACGTATTATGGAATTATCGAGTATATACCAAAGTAGGCAGAATAGCATAATAAACCTTTGTGTGCCCATCACTCGGGCTCAACAATATCAATTCAGAGTCAATCTTACTTCGTCAATACTTCTACCCACCTCCTCCTTCCTTGTTATTCCGAAGCTGATCCCAGATGATACCATGTGACTTCATCTATAAATATTTTAGCAAATATTTCTAAAGGATGGGTACTTTAAAAAATTATCATAATGCAATTACCAAACACCTAAGAAAATAAACCCTGGTTAAATAATATCATGAAATGCCCAGACAGTATTCAAATTTCCATGAACTCATGAAATATGATCTCTTTCGACAGTTTGTTTAAGCTGGCAACAAAATGTGGTCCTTTTATCTCTTAAGTCTCTTTTAATGTACAGGTTCACCGCCTCCCCTTTCTTTCCTTGCATTTTATCTGTTAAAGCCCCCAGGTGGTGTGCCCAGAATTTCCCGCAGTCTGTGTTTTCCTGAATGAACCCAGTGTACTTCCTTATTTCGTGGTGTGGGGCCAAGAGCTGAGCTGCCCCATGCGGTAACCACTAGCCACACGAAGCTATTTAGATACAAGTTAAGTTAAAAATGCAGTTTCTCTGTCACACAAGCCACGTTTCAGGGGCTTAGTAGCCACATGTGGCTAGAGGCTACCAAATGGGACAGCACAGATATAGAACATTTCCACCACCGCAGAAACTTGTACTAGACAGCACTGCACTAGAGGCTTACTAATGGGCCATGGGGTAGCTTTGGAGAGAAAGAAGAGTGAAATCTCAGCCAGCTAGCCTTTAGCTCACAATTGAGCTTCTGCATTGTAGTTACTTTACACCTCCGCACCTGGACATTGAAAATGAAATAAAAATTCGAGGGATCTGTGTGTTTTTGAACTTTTATAAATAGTATATTTACAAGTACTTTTGTTCACTTTTGTTATCCAACTTTTTTTTTAAGATTTAACCACATTGATATATTATGTGTAGCTTTTTCCTTTTGACAGATATACAATATTCTGTTATTTGTATCACAACTGATTAATTATACCTTTAACATTTAGATTGTTTTCAGTCTTCTGAGCTTCAAAAGAACATCGTTATACATCCTCGGCCTCCTGCTACAAATGAGTTAAAGGAGGCGGCCTGAACACAGTCTCTGGGGCATTGAGCATGCCCATCTTCAGTGCCAGTGGTCACTGCCCAGCTGCTCTCTGATATGATGATATGAGTTTCCACTCCCACCAACAGTGTGCAAGGGGCCCCACTTCCTTACAGCATCACCAGCCTTAGGTGGTTTCAGCCTGGTCATTTTTTCCTAATATGGGTTCATGCATATGCAGTAAAAGTATAAATACAAGCATGGAAAGGGAAGGGGAGGGGAGAGAAGGAAAGGGAAAGGAGAAAGGAGCACTGATTGAGCTAAACCTATAATATTTTCTTTCCTTAAAAAAATAATGCATATATGGTGAAAGTTAACATTTGTTCAATGTGAATGGTGGGTGCAAAGGAGTTGCAAATGATATTTTTAGCAGTGTTTGGTACGTTTACACTACTCAGAATCAACTGATTTCATAATCACTTTTCAATGCAAGGGCTTAATAAAATATACACAGCATAGAATAAACTACTGAATACGATATCATCTACTAGGTTTTGTTTGTTTGTTTTTTGGCACTTCATGCTAGAAAGAAAACACAGCGAGAGACAAGCCAGTGCTTATATTGATCCCCAGTGACCCACAGCTCATAGAGTGTTCCAGTCAAGGTTTATTCAGCTGGAATATTGCCAGCTAATTGCCTAAAAATGTTTTACTTTTTACCTGTGTGCTATATTATATATTCCATAGTGCTTTCTTCCCCAAAGATGAGATAAACTGATGAAAAGGTAAACTGCAGGTGCAATCTGCTGACTCATTCTCATTTACTAATCAACTGGGCGGACAAGGTAGATTGCGTGGCTGGGCCATGGAGGCTTTCGAGCTCTTCCTGTCGCTCTGTTGCAGGGGTTGCTTTAAAATCCAAACTAGATCTCTTTTAGAGAAGCCTGTGATTCTAAGGCAGCAATGATTAGTGTGGTTCATCAGTCCAAAAACAATTTTTAAATGCTTCCCATGGGCAAGGCCCCATGCCACGCTGTGCGAGGGACATAAAGATGGACAAAAATTTGTCTCCACATCTGAGAACGTACAATCGAGCAACCTTTTTCCTTTCACAACACCAACTACAAACATTTTATTTTTATACTCAGAAGCTCACTCTGGCTTTGTTCTATTTTGATCTTTATAACTTATTTTAAAGATTGTGCAGTAGTTATTCATTGCTCAGTAAGTCTTCCAATGACCTTGGGCCGAAAGCAGCAACATTTTGACCTGCCCTGTGGAACTTAGAGCTCCCCACTCCATAAAGCCAGTGGCGTAAATAACTTCAAATGATCCCCTCTTGGGGTTCTGTATCAGGCACAGCATGAGAGAGAAAGGGGGTGAAGCAGGGAAAGGAATAAAATGGGAGTGCCCCAGAATAAGCGAGAATGGTATCCACGTTTTCAGCATTTTTATTCCTCATTTCCCTTAAGATATTCACTCCGCCTCTCTCCTGGTTCAAAAAACCATGGAATAACACAGCAAACCGTGATGCCAGAATAAACACATTTCCTTTTGGTCTCAGTAATGTTTAGTAAGGCTCGGCATCTTCTCCATGGGCATCCTTGGGGTTGAGCATTTAGGGTGTATCACAGCAGCAAAAAAAACCAAGTGAGGACACACCTCTTGAGTTCATAAAAGGGAACGGCCAGTGTGGAGATGGGGCAGCAGAGTATGTGTGAGTGCCCGTGTGTGTGCACGTGCACATGCGTGGGCATACACATGGTTGTGAGTGCGTGTCTGCTCAGGAACAGCACAGGGAGAAAGAATGACCTAAAGGAGGAAAGGTCCGGCACGTCTCGAAGCCGTTCACACTTCACAGTGTCTGAACTTGCAGGGGAAGGGGCTCTGGAGGCTGGTTAGTGGTGGCAATACCGGACTTCTGGGGACTAGAAGTTGGACTCCGACAGTACAGGTGTATCTGGCCCGCAGGACAGGAAAAGAGCTCTTTGCAGACAACAGCCAGCCTCGTACGGGGAGTGTGAATGACTCAGAAACATCTGGCTGATTTCCCTCGAGGTTTCCAGAGGATGAACTGGTTAAAGAGCCAGTCAGTGGGACACTTCAGGAAGCCTGACAGATCCAGAACACTGGGGGCAAAAGTTAGAGAAACGGGGTCATCTCAAACAGAGTGTCCCAGAAAATAACCCCCCTTTCTGTCAGTAGAGGAGGATTAGAGGTAAGGGGGTTCCTGTACAAGGGGTGTCAAGGTCAAGGTGTGTCTTCTTTGAGGTTGGCAGTAGGTATGAATGATCCAGACTGCTTGTTATAAAGGACTATTTGTCATTTTTTGCATCCAACATCTACAAAAAGAGAAAGCATAACCCAATCCTAAATTCGGTCAGATCAAATGTCACAGGGCTGAATAAAAAAATAGAAGTTATAATAGGGAAAGGTCATGGGAACACCAAGTCTGACCTCCACCGCAGGGGCAGAGCTTCCTACAAGGTGTGAGCTTCAGTTTCTAAGTCTTAAAAACAGCAACAAGGGTATTTCACAGAACTGTTGTGAAGATTGAAATGGTATAAAAGGAATGCTGTGTACACAGAAGATACTTACTATTTTTATTATTTTCAATTTCCATAAAGAGAAAGGAAGAATAGATACTGGGTCACATCCATAGCATTGCTTTTCCAGAATCTTCACGGCCAAATACAGTGCCAGTCGTCCCTACAAAGGCTGGGTTTCGGGCAGCTTGCCTCTGGTGCTCAACCTTCTCTCTTCCCCTCCTGCAGCCAGCTCCTCCCTGAAGAAGCGATTCAAGCGGCGGGAGATCGAGGCCATCCAGTGCGAGGTGCGCAAGATGTGCAACTACTCCAAGATCCTGTCCACCAAGAAGAACCTGGACCACGTGAACAAGATCCTGAAGGCCAAGCGGCTGCAGAGACAATCAAAGACAGGCAACAACTTCGTCAAGAAAAGGAGAGGGCGTCCCCGAAAGCAGCCCACGCAGTTCGATGAGGACTCCAGAGACCAAATGCCGGTGCTGGAAAAATGCATCGACCTTCCCAGCAAGAGGGGGCAGAAGCCGAGCCTGAGCCCGCTCGTCTTGGAGCCGGCAGCCACTCAAGACACCATCATGGCTACCATCGAGGCGGTCATCCACATGGCCCGGGAGGCGCCGCCCCTGCCCCCGCCGCCCCCGCCGCCCCTCCCGCCCCCGCCCCCGCCGCCGCCCCCGCCGCCCCCACCCCTGCCCAAGACCCCCCGAGGAGGAGGGAAGAGGAAACACAAACCTCAGCCTCCGGCCCAGCCCCTGCAGCAGCCGCCCCCCCAGCAGCCCCTGCCCCAGGAAGAGGAGGTGAAGGCCAAAAGGCAGAGGAAGTCCCGAGGGAGTGAGAGTGATGGCCTTCCCTAGGGTGGGTCTGGGCGTCTGAACCTGGGGCTGGGGGAACTGACACCTTGGAAGTGCAGTGAGCCGGGGTGGGGGCGGAATCCCACGCTGCAGGGACACCGATGCCCTTCTCTCCAGAAGCTGGGCAGGCAGAATCGCGCCCGATGACGGGGTGGAGCCGTCAGCAGCTCTTGGGAAAGCAAAGCAGGGGGACGCCTTCAAAAGAAGCTTGTCTGTGCTTTGCAGCCGTTGTAAACCACGCGGCACTTCAGTATGGCTAGATCCTCTGCAGGCGAGCAGAAGACCCTGGACGAGCAGAAAGCCAGCGGTGCTCTCCGACAGCCACCCGACCTCCTGCATCCAAGGTGCGTCTCTGATTCCGTTGCATTTGCTGGCCAGGAAAATTGAAAGGGAAGCACCCTCGATTAGGAAACATTCCAAGGGGAGAAAAGCTGCAGATTTCTCAACTGGCTTCGTTGTAACCCATTTCCATTTAATTGGTTTTTACTTTGTTTTGGTTTTTCCAAGCTTGGCTAGGCTTTGGGGCACCAACATCATCTTCAGGTGACCTGAATCTTTCCGTTAACCATACAGTTTCTCAGATGGATTCGTCATCAGAAGGTGGAATGCTAGTGATAGGCAACCTTAGACGTGGATTCAGATCCTTCTGTACGCCTCCTCTATACCACACCCTGATACATAGCGTAGTCGTTCCTAGTTTTCCTTTGCCCGTTGTACTTCCATATACCTTTTCATTAACTTACTTGTTGCCTTCTTTTCCTTGGTACACACCTAAACAATGTAAACTTTATGTGTGTTGTAATGTTCACCCTTGGCATGCTGTCCCAAGGAACTTGGCTTTGAATCCCAATCATTGTGAGACAGATACTCAGTATTGATTACTTTTTAATAAGTGATCACTTTTTACTAAGTGATTTAGAGCAGCCGAGGATATGTTGGCCGGGGTGTCAACCAGGTTATTTTTATACTTAAAACATATCAGCAGAGAATAGGCAGAATAAAATGGTTTTAATAACCCACAGCAAATGGAATAACTTGACAAATCACCAAAAACTGAAACCCCAGACCCACCAGAAAGACAAATGTCTAGCAATGCCTTGGTATGTGAATTTTCATACAAGTAACTATCATAAGTCGTTGAAAAAAGGAAACAAGACAATAGAATAAGTCCATTATCTCTTGGTAATTATTTCTTAAAAGCAAATGAGAGTAAGTGTTCTTATCTGGAAAAAAAAAAAAAAGAAAGAAAAGAAAATGCTCAAAGGGTATCACCACTCCAATTGTATCAAGCCACCTTGGACAAAGTATCCAAATTGTGGTTGCCTTAATAAACTAAAACATTTTTGTACATAATGTAATTATAAATCTATCAGTCTGCATGGATGCAAACTGTGTGTGACAAATCGTCTTTTAAATGGTCAATTTCAACTGTACATTTCTCATCCAAGTTGTACTCTAGCCATCGGTTTAGCGTGGACAGATATTCCATCTCTAACACCCATTTCCACAGCTCAAGTAAAACATGTTAAGAAGACTCAGAATGAATATGAAGTTATTCCATTGCCGTAGATGTTTTCTAAAAGTCAGATGTGGAAATTTCAAATAAGTATTTTCAATTTCCTCCCTTCCTCCTCCCCTTACCTTCCCCAAGACATCAAACACCTGGCATGGTAGATTATAAAAAGAGAGACACTGAGAGAGAATTCAATTTTCTAATGGGAATTAGAATATCAGGTTTACCGCCAAATTAAGTTTCTTTACAGGAAGTTGGGACTGGCTGGAAATTGTATTCTCACTTCAAAACACAACACTATTTCCTTAGAGAGAGATGGATTTTTGTTGGGAACACAGGAGAATAAGGGATGGGGTATCTATGGGAGTAAATTTTAAAAATCCCAAGTTAATAAGATTGCGAACATCACTGCTCTGTCATGGCACCAACAATTCGGTGAAATTACCCACAGAGCCATCCTATTCTGCCCTGTCACCTTGGACTCAACATCATTTGCTCCCCACCATAGGTCAGTCACATTTAATCCTAGCAATATGTAAGTTTAAAGGGATGCATTCTCCTGTACTTTAAAGCTTATATCATAGATACTCTGTTTGTGACCTAGGTGGACCTTCGGCATTTCACACAAGTTGAACAGCAAAATCAAACCAGCCACTTTCAATTTGTCATTCCCAAGCCATGTCTGAGTGGTTCTAAAGTCACCGGAGAGGAAGATTTAAATTAGCCCCGCTCACCCCACCATTGCTATGAAAGAGCAACCATTTTCATTCCAATTAAACCATAAAGAGATTTCTCTCCTGTCAGGCTTTGAAAAATCATTTCCTTCATTCTTGCATTTGCCCTTCTTCCAAGCACTTCCCCAACCAAGACTGTGAGTAGACTAAATCTTCCTGCAGATGAGAATGAGCTGGCCCCTCTCTAAACTTCTTCTTAAAGAAGGACCCAACCCCTAATTGACATTAACCTCTAGTTGGAGAAATTTCAGAAAAGTTAAGGATGCATTAGAATTCCCAGACCAAGGCAAGGCATTCCTGGAGAGACACAGCAGGCTTTTCACTTATACATAAATTCAGTTCTGCAGTTGTCATGTGACTTAAATGCAAATCCTCCATTCTTAGGACCCTAAAAATAGATTAGAAAACTGCAGAGGGCCCAGGGGGGTGAGACATGCTGAATAAGCCCGTGGAAGGTGGAAGCAAGTCCCAGCACCTGCCAACCTCCTCTCTCCCCTGCCCAGCGCCCCTTCAATGTCACGTGACGTTTCCCTTTTGCTTCTACCTTCCATTAACTTAACTCCTCTCACTGGTACAACCTTCTCCTTATTCTCTAACTAACCCCTTCCCATTAGCCTCACCTCTCCTGTCCAGGCTCAACACTGGGCCAGTCTAGTTTCACCTCTCATTTGCTGCAGCCCCAGGATGAGAACCCCAGCAATCTTGACCTGGACCGAGGCATCTCTAGCCTGTCAACACTGCCTTCTGGGGCTGCATTTTTATTTAGGGAAGATGTCATTTGGGATGTATAGGACTCCATAAACACCTCCACAAATTATTTCATAAGAAATCTCTGGTTTGGTTTTGTTTTGTTTTGTTTTTCTGGAATACTTTCCTTCAGCAAGCAGGCGTGAACCCACTTATAGAGAGTCTGATTAAGAGTGAGCAGAGGATAAACTGAGATGTAAAAGCCTCCTTCTAGGTGATGATGAGTCTTTGGATCTACCCTCCTTAGTGGCTGAGGAGCCACTTGCTTTTCAACCCCTCATCTCAGATGAAAGATCCAGAAGTCTGACTTCCTCAAATAGCATGGCTCTGGCCACAAACCAGGGAAGATAGGTCAAAAGAAAGGAGAGCATGTCAGGGGCTGGTTTGTGACTTGGCGGGACCGGGACTCAATGACCACTGACAGCCCAGAGTAGGTGACTAAGGGCTGACAGAGGATTAGCATGTTAACTTGGCTACTGTCCGGAATGGGAGGCCATGTTCCATGGCAGCCAGAATTTGTGCTCTGCACATAGCTGGCTCTATAAATATGATAAGCAAGTGGTGACAGAATTATAGTATCAGGTGATGTACTACATGCAGATCATAAAGGATTTGGTTTTAGTACTTTAGGAGAAAAAGCCCACTCCTACAGCTTATTACCCAACAATATTCAGACAATGAGTTTTTGGAGAATATTTTTTTCCTACCACTAGGAAGATTTACCTGGGAACTGTCTGAAGTCTATACATATATTTCCAAAGCCTTTAAATGCCAACTGTAGCATGGAGAGAGACGGGGTGGCAGAAGCCGAAATGCCTCAGAAGCCATTTAAGTGTTACATTGCGGGATTTTCAGTCCTTCTCATCATGTAAGAGTAGATAAATATAGACATTATTCTCAACACTACCCTCTAGTATCACAATGGTCCAAATGCCAGAGCTTACAGATAATGTCATCACAGTGCCTAGAAACTCAAACTGTAATATACCGTAGCATTTTCTTGGTGTTTTTTAAAGTTTCTTTCCACAATACAAGGCTCCCTCTGCCTCTTGTTTCTTGGAGAGTTTGCCCCACTGATGAGTCTTCCCTCCCGTGGGACTCGGTCATTTGGGGAATAGTCTTAGAAGCACATATCAACCAAGGAAGAAACTTCCTGGATATCGATTACCCACTTCCCCAGGTATAATAAACACTACAGTGGGGAAGGATTGAGAGGAGCTGCCACCGGTCAACACTGAAGGGCAGTTCCAACCTAGGTTGGTGTCTTTCTTTTCCTTTTTTAAAAAATCTATTTCTTAAATAATAATAAATGCACATGATGTGTTAAATATGTATATATATATTTCAAAAGAAAAAAATGGGGCACAAGATTGTCTTATAAGTCGTGCTGGCTAATTTTTAGTTTGTATTCATAAGTGGTTTTTAAAAGCCTTTTTTAAAGTGTAATTTGCATGTTCTACTTTGATTGTATGTAAACATATTTTAGAACAAAAAATGTATTTGTATTTTATTGAATATAGAGGCAAGAAAATTGTACATTGTTTGAAATGTTCTTTTTGTAACAGTTTTTATTCATAAAGCATTTTTGTACATTTAAAATGAACACGGACTTGCTGTTATTTGAGGCGTAGATACATCTGGCATGCTTTACTGTCATGCTCCTCCATGGTCTTAGATGTTGGGTTTTAAACATTTTTTCTAAAAGAAAGCTCAGTCTTTTTCGCTACCAGATCAGGTTAGCACAGTATAGAGCACTTAACTATTAAAAAAAAAAAAGTTAATCCTATTCATATGTTATTCATTGTGTGAAATTAAAGACATTCAATTCAGTCTAACATGAGTTGTGAATTCTTTTGTTTTATTTTCCATCTGGTTCACATCACTAAGGAGTTTAATAGTATTTGGGGGGTCTTTGCTCACACAAACTGGACATAGAATCATTGAGAAAATTCTAACCAAACTTCTGCCTTTTGTCTGAATCTGGGAAGAACGTTTGGGGCAGGATTTGAGACTGATTTACTGGGTTACTGTTCAGGATACATTACACCTGAACGTAAAGCCAATGGCTGATTCATAGAACCAGTCAGACCTCTGCTGAACGCAATCAAAGCTTGTCGTAGAATGTTGGAGACCCATCCTGTCCTAGATTTTTTGAACATTGTGGATGGGGATTAAGCTTTCTTACCAAATATCCCATGATGTCAGATATCTGAAGGATAGATTCCTGGCTGGATTTCAAGTTTGGAGTGATAGGAACTATAGCCAGTTAGGGATCACCTAGCCAGTGTCCACCAGTCTGAACAAGACCCTGAGGACAAGGGCCAGGAGTAAGAAGTCCTTGTTCTGAAGGAGCTTCCAAGGCCTGAGTGTGAAAAACAAGCAGTTCTAAGTGAAACATGGCAAGCGGTAAGACTGATGGTGTCCCAGGAGAAGTTGGGGGCCCCCAGTCTGGCACTTTCTTCTCCTCACACTCTGTTCCAATTTTTCGTTTAGAGTCAAGTTGTTTTTTTTTTTTAAGCCCTTTTGAAGTAGAATTTGTATGCTCTACTTGGAGAGTATGTAAACATACATACATTTATGTATTTTTCATTCTCTTTCTTTAACCTGATGTTCCACTTTCAAAAGCCAACAAGGTACGTAGGAAATGTGACCCGCTCTCATCCCTAACTAGCAATCGGACCCGGCGTGACACTTATTAGGACTTTGGGTATTTGCAGCACCCAGGGTGGGATAACGGGAGTCTGGTGGAACGAACTGAAGCCGTCCGAGTCGATTATCAGGGCAGCCTCAGGACGGTCAGAGCATGGGCACTTTAGGTAGCCTCCTGGGACTCAGAGAATTCAATCAGCAACTTCTAACAAAGCAGAATTTGCCCTCTTTTCCCTCTCTGCCAACCATCTTGCACTGAACCAGGAAAATTTAAATTTATATAGTCCTTTTTCCAACTCGGATTCATTAGACCGGCGGTATTCCTGAAATCAGCAATGACATCCCAGAATGCCCCTAAACTCTTCCCAACAGCAGGGACAAAGCTGTTGCCTTGGAATGGATTGATTCCCCCACCTTTTGGGGGTTCTAATCAGGGCACAGAGTGACAATGTGCTGACAAAGATTCTCGGGGAAGTCAGATTCGTTCACACGTGGGGCTGTTATGAATCTCAGTCTACAAATAGGTAGGTGGAAGGAATAGATACCATTAAATTTCTCTGCAACTTAACATTATTAATTTTTAAGCTCCCATTCCACCAGTATAACAGAATCTTAGTTCTAGACCTAGAGTGTCACTTTCTAACCTAAAGGGGAAGGAAGGAAGGATCACTTAGAAAACCTCACTCCAACTTCCTTCCAAATTGTTTCTCTGTGCCCCCAGAGTCATTTCTACTTGCCTAGTGTCTAGGTATTTGAAACTTAAAAGCCAGGGGAGGAGTATTTTTAATTTCTTTCCCCTGTGCTTTCTGCTGTCAGATGCATGCCTTGAGGGGATGAGCACAAGCCCAACTCCCTGCCTGTACTGGGGAAGGACACCAGTAACATGGCGGGCATATTGAAAATCAGTTATGGCTTCAAAAATTTCAACCTGTCACACATGTGATAGAGAGTGAGGACAATAGGATATGAAAAGCTAAAAGATTTGCCCAAGGTCATAGAAGGCTCTTTACAGGTTAGATGAGATAATGACCGGGTGCGAAAGGAATCGGGAAGAGGGCAAACAGTGGTGTGTGTGTCTCCACTGTTACTCATGACACTTTCACTGTTATGGGAAATGCCCACATCCAGGCTTTTATTTGTTACACAGTGGTGGCAGTGCACTTCCTAAAGTGTCATGAGGGCTTCTTTTTACAGAATTAATTAAAGGGAAAACAGGTTCCAGGTTTTATTGACCTGTATCTATGCTAAATGAGAAAGTAACAGATTAAAAATAGTAAAACCTCCAAAGGGTTAGAAACCACACATCTTCTCTCATAACTAAGCTTGCTATTTTAAAATGTAATTCTCCCATTTTTAGTGAGTAGAGCAGTAAAATAAGAATCGAGATACCTGGGATATATTTCTGCTTGGTCACTAAAAGAATTCTGTGCCCAGGTGAAACTTGTCGGAGTCTCCCTGGCTTGCTTTCAAATGGGAGGTTCAACTCTCAAGGCTATCTGGGTCTAAAGTCTCCGATGCCGTCATTTTGCTCCTTCCAAACAGGTCCCACCTTGAGTTTCTATTTTTATCCCCCACCGCTGTGTAAAGCCAATGACATGTTGGGGTTGTCACCTCAAGCCTATCCTGTCCTAATCTGATCAAACAATGTGAGGATATGGAAGATTAGTGGGAGAAAAATAGAATCATGAGGACATATATATAATCACGTTTTTCTTCCTTTTTTCCTTCCCTGTCTGCACATCGCCAAGTACCAAAAATGTAAGGATGAGCAAGGAAGACAAAATCTCACTGAGCTTTAAGCAAGCAAATCCAGACCATGAACTCCCTGCTCCCATCTCTACCTGTCCAACTTCTCCTCGTCTTTTTTTTTTTAAACATTTTATTTATTTATTTGTTAGAGAGAGAGAGCGCGAGCACAGGCAGAGTGGCAGGCAGAGGCAGAGGGAGAAGCAGGCTCCCTGCCAAGCAAGGAGCCCGATGTGGGACTCGATCCCAGGACGCTGGGATCATGACCTGAGCCAAAGGCAGCTGCTTAACCAACTGAGCCACCCAGGCGTCCCTCTCCTCATCTTTTAAAGTTCAAATCAAGCCCCACCTCCTCTAGGAAGTTTCAGGTCCACGACCCACAGATTCTCAAACCACTCTTTTGGTAACTCTTCTTAATAATACCACATGTGACAGAGTATAACCCTCAGCCAGGGCTACCATGCCCCGTTATGGAGGTTGTGCCCTGCACAAGCAGACCTGGCTGAGAAAGAAAATAGGAGCTGAAATCCAGCCTGCACTGTCCTTGTCAAGCCACGCACCCTTGCTGTGGCATCTGTACTAGATAAGCATCTTACCTCACAAAACTGATTTTGTGAGAAAAAGCTTTAAAAAAATCGAGATCTGTGCATCTCTGGAAGGTAGAGATGATCTCTGCAGCCGCTTCTCAGACCATCCAAGCTGTCCTTGCCCCTAAGATCCCCCCCCCAACAAGACCAGTCTCCCAAGATTTTCCTCACTGCATTCATTATTACTACTCCAGAAGACCCTAAATCCATCCCCGAACTAAACAACTGGAAGAAAACAATGAAACGAGATGTGATGGTTCATTTTATGTGTCAGCCTGACTGGCCACAGGTTGCCCCGATGAAACATTGCTTCTGAGTGTCTGTGAGGGTGTTTCCAGGTGAGATTCGTGTTTGAATCAGGAGACCGAGTTTAGTGGATTGCCATCCATGGTGTGGCAGGGCCTCAGGTGGTGCTGCAAGGGCCTGGATAGAGCAAGAGGGAGAAGGGGGAATTCACCTCTCCTTCTCTGCCTCACTACTGAGATGGAACCTCTCAGTGCACATCGCATCTTCTGCCCTCTGCCTGGGATTCACACCATCTGCCCCCCGGGTTCTCAGGCCTTGGAGTGTGGACTGAAGGACACCACTGACTTTCCTGGGCCTCCAGCTTGCAGACAGCCAACCACGGGACTTCTCGGCCTCCATTACCAAGTGAGCCAATTCCTATTAAAAAAAAAATCAGTCTCTCTCTCTCTGTCTGTATATAAATATAATCTATTAGTTTTGTTCCTGTCTGGAGAATCCTAATACAACAAGACACCTGCCTGGGCAAACACGCCAGGCAGCTTCAGAGTCATATCTCCATGAGTATAACTTGCTAAGCTCGTGGACGTCTGAAGTCTCAGAAGGTCTCCAATATTCCAAAGACTGGGAATTTTGATTTTGAAATAGTGATAGCTTCCTGGGAGGATGCTCAGGAATATACACGGACGTCCAGGGCAGCCCTCTCCCAACTGCCTCCCCACCCCATATCAACATCCCATACAACCACCGTACAATAACGAGACCAAGACATTGACATTGACTCAGTTCACAGAGAGTATTCAGATTTTAGCAGTCATACATGAACTCATGTGTGTGTGCGTGCCCATATGCATGTGCGTGGGCGCACACAGAGATCTTTGCAGTTTTGTCACAAGGATAGTGCTGTGTAAACACCCCCCCCCCAGTTAGTATACCATCACCTCGAAGATTTCCCTCTGCTGACCACTCCCTCCCTCACCATCCTCATCCCTGGCAACCACTAATGTGTGCTCCAGCTCAACAATTTTCTTATTTCAAGAATGTTACATAAAAAAGTTGTGAAGATAGTACAGAGAGTTCCCATAAACCCTGTAATAAGGCCAGGTTCCCTTAGTAGTAACATCTTACTGTATCGTGTGGCACCTATGTCACAATAAAACAAATTATTACATTATTATTAACTATATATTGTTCAGGTATCTTCAGTTTTTAGTTCACATGCATTTTTATGTTCTGGAATCCCTTCCAGGAGACCACATTACATTTAGTCACGTCTCCTTAGGCTCCTCTTAGCTGTGACAGGTTCTCAGACTTTCCTTGCTTTTAATAACCTTGACTGACCATCTCGGGGAGTAGTGGCCATGTATGTCCCTGAGTTGGGTTTGCCGAATGTTTTTTTCATTAGACTGGGATCATATGTTCTTGAGAAGATGACCACAGAAGTAAAGTGTACAGACTATCAAGACTTACCACTGCTGATTTTAACCTTGACCACCTGGCTGATAAGTTACTTCCACTCCTCTCCCCTGGCTTTCTCATACATTGTTCCTTGGAAGGAAATCACCACATGGAACCCACACTCAAGAAATGGAGAGTTATGCTTCTCTCCTTCTAGGCTTCGTATCTACATAGATTACTTGAAATCCTCACAAACCGAAGAGTGGGTTTTTTTTAATACTTTTTATTTTGAAATAATATTAGGCTTATAGAAAAGTTGCTAAAACAATATGGGATTCTATTTAATGCCTCCACCCAGTTTCCCCCTAATGTTAACATCTTACATAGCCATAGTATAATGATCAAAATTAAGAAATTAACTTTGCAACAATATTATTAGCTGAAATACAGACTTTAGATTCTACCATTTTTTCCAAAAATGTCTTTTTTTAATCTTTTAAAAAATTTAATCATGGTAAAATACACATGACAGAAAATTTATCATCTTGACCATTTTTAAGTGTACACTTCAGTAGTGTTAAGTATAGTCACATTGTTGTGCAACTAATCTCCAAAACCTTTTCATCTTGTAAAACTGAAACTCTGTATGCATTAACATTACCCCCTCTCCCCAGCCTGTGGCATTCTACTTTGTTTCTCTGAGTTTTACTACTCTAGGTATCTCAGATAAGTGGAATCATACAGAAATTGTCTTTTATACCTATTTACTCACTTATTTAATGACTGATTTATATTGATATGGACTCATGATTATTGATTTTATATTCTGGGTTATAATCTAATACCACCTGATTTAGTTG
Source organism: Taxidea taxus jeffersonii (assembly GCA_003697995.1). Lineage (NCBI taxonomy): Eukaryota > Metazoa > Chordata > Mammalia > Carnivora > Mustelidae > Taxidea > Taxidea taxus. Next base: position 15,678 of record RCUC01154216.1, read on the forward strand.
CTGCTTAAATTATTAGAATTATAGCCATTGGGAATTCTTTCAGTTGGCTCCTATATTTCTTTGATGTATCCTCATCATTGCATGTCCATAATTTTTTTTGGGGGGGTGGGGATTGGTGGCACCTTTTACTTTCTGGCATTATAAGATGTTCCAGACTCATCCTGTATATTTCCCATGCTAGTCCTAGAATTAATCATTTCTCTAATGATCTAATTTCCTTTTATTAAAGAATGGTATTAGAAGCCAAGATATGGGCACTGGGTTTGCATATTACTATTGGTATGTCACTACTTCTTGGCCCTCTCAGCTGGCAAAGCAAGGAAATATATATGTGTATACTAACCTGTGTATGTACACTATATAGAAATATTTTTAAATGCAACCCTCTGTATCTCTATTAAGCTAAACATGAGTCTAAACCGGTATCTCTAACTGTAATAAATTACCACACGATCATTCTAGCCTTCTCTTGCTTATCTGTAACCTTCCACTCCAGCAGACAAAAACTCGCGTCTTGTTATCTGCCATTCATTTACTCAATTGTTTAATTCCAGTATACCAGTATCGGAGTAGTTGACTTATACCTATGCTTTCAAATTGGCTTTTTTTTTCACTTAGCATAATTTTTTTGAGGTTTATCCAAGTTGTGTGTTTCGGTAGTGGGTTTCACCTCACTGTTAGGTAGTACACTATGGCATGGATATATCAGTGTTTTTCAACTATTCACCCATCGAAAGTCATTTGGGTAGTTTCTAATTTGGGGCTATTACAAATAAAGTTGCTATGAATATTGATATGCAAGTAAGTGCGTGGAAATAAATTCTAATTTATCTGGGAAAATTGCTCCAAACTCTAATTGCTGGGCTATTTGGTCAGTCCTTTTTAGTTTTGAATGGAACTGATAAATGATTTTTTAGAGCAGTTATACCATTTTACATTCCCACTAGCAATGTATGAATAATAGAGTTTCTCTGCCTCCTAGCTAGCATTTGATGTTTGTTATCACTACCTTCCATTTTAGCCATTCTGATAGGTAGACAGTGATAACTCATTGTGGTTTAAGTTTGCATTTCTATAATGGCTAATAATGCTGAACATCTTTTCATGTATTTGCCATCTGTATATCCATAAATGCCTATGCATGAATTTTGCCCCTTCTCTAATTAGATTTGTTTTAATGCTGAGTTTTCAGAATGTTTTATATATTCTAAATATAAGGCTTTACTGGGTATGTGACTTGCAAATATTTTTTCCTAGTCTGTAATTTGTCTTTTCACTTACATTTAAAGTCTTAAAACATGAGTGTTATTCACATTTTAGCATGAGGAAACAGGCTCGACAAGATAAAGGACTTGTCTCTTAAATACACAGTTATTAAGGGCATAGCTGGGATTAGAACTTGTACATGCTAACTCTTAGCCAAGTGCTTTTCTATAATGGACCATAATCTTGGTGATGTCACACTTGGTAATGTGTTTCCCTTTCTTGATGCCAAAGACTCTTTCAATTAATAATAGACTGTTATTTTGGAAGAAACCTTAGAAAGATTATAGCTCAAGTCCTTCCATTAACAAATGATAAAACTGAGCACAGGGAGATGAAATGAATCAGCTGTGTTCACATGCTTACTAATTAATGATGGAACCCAGCCGAGAGCCCAAGGCCTGGACTCCCAGTCTGATCCTTTCCCCTGTCCTACCACACATGCCCTTGGTACTCCTCAAGTCTCTCCATTGTTAGCATGCTCGTGTCCTAGATCTTAGGGGAGGGGAGAATAATGACCTGAGAGCTCAGAAAGGAGCTCTTCACCTGGAAGGGTGAAGCAAAGTAACTAAGAGCCCCAGAAAACAAAATGGCACCAAAGCCAATTGATGTGGACACCTGATGAGCCTTGGAAGCTTCGCCTGTGAGGATGCATGGGGGCTGCTGGTTCCTATGAATGTTATCACTGCACCCCCAACCAGATTTATTTCCCTACAATATCTGTGACAATCTTCATAGAGGCTGTTTGTGCCTAAGTTTACTGTTACCTTGATTCAAAATGCTAAAATATATTTCTCTTAAATAAGTGAATTTTCCTCAGTACAGCAATTTATATATACACCTTCCATTTTCTCTCTTCCTCACCACCCTCCTACCTTTTCACACCCATCCAGGCACACACACACCTTGATGCAGGCTGGAGTGGAGTGGTAATGACCCATACCACTAGGAAAAGAGGCTCTGTTTCTCATTCTGCCTGAGCTAGAGCCTTTGGCTTAGGAGAATGTCAGTTATACACTGTTGTGTTCTTGGTGACCAAGGAAATGTACATGTTTAGAAATAACCATGAGGGGGATGCCTGGGTGGCTCAGTTGGTTAAGCGGCTACCTTCGGCTCAGGTCATGATCCCAGCGTCCTGGGATCGAGTTCCACATCGGGCTCCTTGCTTGGCATGGAGCCTGCTTCTCCCTCTGCCTCTGCCTGCCTCTCTGTCTGCCTGTGCTCGCTCTCGCTCTCTCTCTCTCTAACTAATAAATAAATAAAATCTTTAAAAAAAAAAAAAAAAAGAAATAACCATGAGGCTCCCAAAGGCTCTCTAAACTCTCTGGGTCTCTGGGGACATTTCATTTCACTTTTTAAAACTATGTATTATAAAATAAAACAGTAATACAGAAACCACTCCAAATATGGTTTCTTGAATCATTGTAAGGTAAAGCATTCTATAAGCACACCCCGGTCAAAATATAGAAGCTATTAAGCTAACCCAGAAGTACTTCCATGTTCCTCATCCCAGCTCAGCCCATCCTTCCTCCAAAAGTCTCTTGACTTTTACAGAAATCACTTCTGTGCACTTCTTTATGGTTTTATCAGCCAAGTGTACCTTCCTAGATGTGAACAGTTAGTCTTATCCATTTTTTAAACTTGCTGTGTCTTTTAGGTTTCTTTGAATGTACATGTCTCCCTTTCATCCCTTACTCTTCTTTCCATGGTCCTGTGGAAGAACCTTGGCTCTTTGCAATGCAGAAGTGCCCACAATGTGGATGTTGCAGACTCCTGGTGTAGTTCAGCATGTTCCTCTGTCCTCAGAATCCCCTGCAAATTGGCAGCTAGATCAAGAGCGATATCCAGAAATAGCTGAAATCAGGTCTGATCCCTTAGGAAAGACTGTAGGTGGAACTGTATCCATTCATCAAGAGGCACATAATGTCTGGTTGTCTCTCTGTAATGTGAACAGCTATTGATGCTCAATGCCTAAAGCTATTAATTTATTAAGGATTGAAAAGTGTTGACATTCTAATACTATCATTACTTTCCACTGATTAGTTGGCATGTTTTTATAAAGAGGTGTTTTCCCTTGTCTCCTCGTCAGTCACCTGGTGGTACAGTTCATATAAGAAAAGCATAAGAAATATTTGATTCTTCCTTTTATTTTCTGGATAAAAAGTCTGTTCCCTATCACCCTTCAAAGGTGACCAACTAGTCTTTTTTAATATTATTTTGAACTCAAGGATTTAAATATATTTGAAGGGTTTCACTCCATTGCAATTATTATCATTATTAAAGCTCAAGTTGGCCCATCTGTGGCCCGCTGGAGTCGATTCAGATTGGCTCCTCAATGCTTTTTGTCTAACCCCAGCAGCTTCCTATAACCTAGTGGCTTTGATAGCTTCTTGGCTATCTGATGTGATGAGATGTCCTAAGCTCATCTTGTCATTTTTTTCTGTTCAGACCTTAAATGAGCCACTTCTCTAGGAGCTCTTATTTTGCTTTGTTTTGTACATTTTTAAGTGGGAAATGGTATTTCAAGACCAAATTTTGAGCACCAGGGCCAGCTTGATAGATAGACAGATATAGATAAACTGAGATAAATCTGAACTGAAAATATCAGTATGAACTTGGTGTATGTGTTGATACTGATGCTTCTAAACCATTTAAATACCTGAGTTCGAATCAGAAGAGTTTTTACTAAAACTTACATCTGTGTTTCTTTTCCATACCATGAATCTTAAGTACATAAAGGCAAATGAAATAGAAGGACCATAATTATTCATTTTTTCTATTCCCCATCATATATACAATGGTCTCTGTGGAACGACCTAATTCCATCACCAATATGATTTTCTAAAAAGTGGGGGAAAAGCAGCATGAGCTTTCCTCCTTCTCCCATCTTTATTGCTGTTCTCTGTCCACATTTTCAGAACATAAAGAACACATATGCTTGCTCTCTTTTGACACACATTCAATCTTAGTTCTAAAACCAGCTGGGTATTTAGTACTTAACCACTGGAATTTGACCAGTGTCTCCACTTGTTTTGGTCTCTAAAGCTCAAAAATCAAGTAAATTCCTAAGAAAAGATTCTTGGGAGTATCATTTCCCAAGTCCTGGCAGGTCAATGGGTTGGTGCCCTTTACACTTGAAAGTCCGTTTGTTGTGTATAAAATCCTTGTCTCACACCTTCTTTCCCTGAGTCTTTGAAATAGGTCCGTCCCTCTCCTCTGGCATGAAATGCTACTTTTGAAAATGATCTAATGTTCTTTCTTTGCAAGTCCCTTGCTTTTGCTTTTGCTTTTGCTTTAAAACCCAATCATTTTACTAGAATATATTTTGGTGTTGGTCAATATTCTCTTAAATATGTAACAAGTTTCTTTTAAGGCAAGTCTTTCTGGACACTATTTTTTCAGATTCTTTATTCTGCTTCCTTGTTTTGATTTTCTTCTTGAGGGATTCCTTTTACCCTTATAGGATCTTTGTATGGCTCCAATTTTAGCCACAATATCACACATCCTTTCTCCCTCTTCATTCTATTCCTTTTTTTATTTTAATTTTTTTCCTCCACTTAACCTTCAATTTTTCTTCAGGTATTTTCATTTTGTGTTCATTCACTCTGGTATTCCTTCTGCTTTCATTTTCATTTTTTGACATATTTTTGTTGATTTCAAATCTGTCCCTGAGTCCTGTCACTTCATATCTGAGGTCTTTCTAATTCATATTGTTCTTCTTTCATATCTTTTAACATTTTCTTCATATCTTTGAGCTCATTCTGAAATGGCAGGCTGGGGTTTTGTTTTGTGGCCATGTTTTACTGGAATGTGTTTATTCTACCTCTTGATTCTCTTTTTACAATAACAGATTTTAAAGGATTTAAAAGTTGATACTTTTCTGTTTCTAATGTTTATTTGAAATTAGTTTTCCTAAACTTTTACAAAGAGACGAGGGTGAGGACAGCCTAATTCCACATCGCTCCATCTTCTGTGTTTCCCTGTCGTGTTGAACATGTTGGTTTGTGTTCTAAGATTTCCTGCCCCAGTTTCCCTCACCCACTCTTCTCTGAACCTTCTCTCTCCACCCTATTATCCCCATCCTCTCTCTCACTGGTCATTTTATTTTTTATTTTTAGTGTTTTAGGGGTTTTTTTTTTAAGATTTAAAAAAAATTTTTTTAAGTAATCCCTACATCCCATGGGGAGCTCGAATTTCTAATCCCGAGATCAAGAGTCATGTGCTTTACGGACTGAGCCAGCCAGGTGCCCCTCTGGTGTCATTTTAAATGACACAAGGGTTTGGCGTAAGTATATTCTCAAGTGTATTCTCAGTGGCCACATGCTAAACACTGGCTAGAACTGAAGGGGCCTAGAGGCCATCTCTGCTCACAAGCTAAGGTTGTCTCTGCCTCTCTCTGTAGATCTGACATGCAAAGTGAAAGAAGACGACTAGGCCAGGACCTCAGGATTTGAGGAGTTACAAAGAGAAAAAGGATGTACTTAAGTTAAAAAAGGACCCAAGCCTGACCTTAAAGTGTGGATGTAGACTGCTGGAAAGGGCAAAGGAGAGCCATTCCTGGCGTGTGTCATAAATAGGAGGAGGAAATATAAGCAAACATGCTGTAAGCTATGCATGCACTATGATCCTAGAACAGAGATCAGACAGGCTGGTGTGGGAAGGTGTCACAGAAGAGGAAGAAAGGATCAGTGGGGAATAGATGTGGATAAATAGGAAAGCATCGTTACGTTAAAAAGAAAGAAAATCGGGCTGAAATTGCTGAGCATTTATGATACATTTTAAAAACAATAAGCCAGAATTCAAAATTCCAGAGAGAATGGCTTATGCTTTATGGTCCAAGTCTTATATTTTCATTATGTGCTCCCTTTAATACTTAGTACTGTGCACACAGAATACTCTCAAATTTGCTGATTCAGCACAATAATAAATTACCATAGGCCCACTCCATAAAAAAGTCTGTGGGAGCCAATATAAATACAGTGGCCATAACACAGGTGCCAGCCCTCGGGGAAAGGACAGCCAATGATGGCTAACATAATTGAGATAAAACATTCACAAACCAGGGTGGCTATGAATTACCATCAGCAGGGCCCAATTAAAAAAAATACATTCCTTTTTAATATTTTTCAGAGAGGTTCTTTTTTCAAGAACCGCTTACCAAGGTGAAGCAAGCAGACAGCAAATGACTTTCAACTCACATAGAGGTAAATGTCAGTACTTAATAAAGGCCATTTTTCTTCATCTTCCTCTCCTTCCTTCTCTACCACAAATGTAATCCAGTTTCCAGTTTCTCCTAGACCAGGAGCTGGCAAGCTACAGGCACGGGCTGAATCCAGCCTGCTCCCTGTTTTGTATGGCCTACAAGCTAAGAGTAGTTTTTACATTTTGATTCAAAAATCGAAAGAAAAATAAGATTTCATGTCCCGTGAAAATTACATGAAATTCAAATTTTAGTGTCCATATATAAAGTTTTATTTAAACCCAGGCCCCCCCCCCCCCCTCATTCATTAAAGTGTTGTCTGTGGCTGTGTATCCACTACCGCAGAGTTGAGTAGTTACAACAGAGAACGTTCAGCCCTCAAAGCCCGAGATGTTTACTGCCTGGCCCTAAAAGAAAAAGTGTGCTGGCCCCTGGCACAGACTAACTTAACTGCTGGCCACCAGGAAGTTAAAACACAGATTGTGTGCCCACAATCCAGCTCATTAGGAAAGTTGCCTTGTAGCATTTTACTCAGCTCCCGGGAGGGAACTATAATCCCCATCTCAGGTTTATAACTTCCTATCCCATTCACTTTCATGCCATGCTTCAGGGGCCCACAGTGACCAGGTCTTCTAGACCCTAGATTAGGCTGTATTTACAGGTTTCCCATTATCTGAAAGCAGGGTGTACCTGGGAAATCGTAAGTTGAAATGGCGTCAAGTGAAGAAGTGCTTGTTTGCTCTGTGGTCTTTCTTCCTTCAAGTTCCTCCAGGTTCTCTGCATTGGAGTAGCATCTGAGAAGGAGAGATGGTGCAAGTGAACTAAAGAACTCGCTTCCATCTGTCTTCAATTCTCAGACTGGAGAAGCATTCCCAGAAGGCCTGGTGCATGAGAACCTGACTTGGTGACAGAACGTTCTGTCTCCCTCTTATTATGAGAGCAGCACACAAAGTTTCTGCAGGCTCATAAGTCCTGAGGGCCTTTCCCAGGCACAGCGCTCAGGCTGCTGGCCCCCCCTTCCAGGAAACAAACACTTTGAAACCCCCGTCAAAAGGGAACATTGTGTTTTTGCACATCCAGGCCCACTGTGGGCTGATTTCTCCCAGCGCAGGTAGGCTGGGCCATCCAGCTAAGTCAGATGTGCTTTGTTTCCTAAGCTCTGGCCTGCTGAAAAATTGCAGAAAAATTCAGTTGCCCAACACTCTTCAGTGGTATGTTTTGTGAACTGAAGTATGTATTATGAATTGGCTACATTAGATTTTCCGGGAGAAGACCCAGGAAAGTGTTCCCCAGGGGTTAACACAACATGGTGAGGAAGACCAAGTTGCCCAGAGAGGGCCCAGGTCAGACCTGAGGAATCTGTGCTGAACCCCAAGTGAGCAGCTCCCCAGCTGCCTTGCTTTGGGGGCTCTTCCCTTGCTGCTGAGGAGAAGAAGTCTGGTGCCCAGCCTGGAGGTGGAGGGAGGGGGGTGGGAGGAGAGAAGTGAAAAACCCCTGGGATTCTTGTTCTCTCCCTCTCTCTCTCTCTCTCACACACACACACATACCATCAGATGTCAGCACCAGCCTTGCCCAGCACTACTTCACACACTCCTCACCTCCCATGCCAGGCAGCAACTTGGTCTTGGTTCTGCCTTCTCCTCTGCTTCTCTTCCCATCAAGATTTGTGGTGTTCCTGGCTGCATCTGGAGTATGTAGTTTGGCAACACGTTAAAAAAGACATGTTGTAGCAGAAAGAGTATTGCGCACTGGCTCGAAGGCAGAGCACTGGATAGGAGTACTGGGGCAAGTGATACATTCAGTTTCCTCTTCTGTAAAATGAGAGACTGTAGGATGGACCTCCCAGTGTTACTGTGAGAGTAAAATAAGACAATAGCTGTGAAAGTTTTTATGAACCACAGCCCAAGTGGAAAACATTATTAGTATGCCTGGCAATATTATGTAAGCTACTACTGTTTAACTTACTACTACTATGACTAATACTACCTGCTAACTACTACCAGTCCTGCTAATGCTACCAGTGATTTCCAAGGGCTGGAGGGTGAGGATGAAGAATCTGGAAGGCACATCATACCTGAGAAGAATGGCAGAGTAAACCAGCTGGAGTTGGCCCAAGCAGAAATCTCAGTTGGAAAATAACTGTCTCCAAGGATCTGAAGTTGTACCATGTGGAAAAGGAGGTAGCCTTGCTCTGAGTCCCTTCAGTGCAAACTCAAGGCCACAGAGGATAGCAAGGAGAAATATTTTATTAAAGGACAAGAAGAATTTGCTCTTAATATAATTGTTGAACCATGTAAAATATCACCTTGGGACACACTGGACATGTTGTGTTTGGAAATGTTGAAGTGGAGGGAAATGAGCATCTCTACAGAAAGACTTGGTCACTAATCCACTGATTTACTCATGCAACTGTCTCTGTGGATGGCCTACTGAAGGGCAGGCAGTGCTTTAGGTGCTGGGAACAGCAGAGTGAACAAGACCACCTCCTGCTCCCAGATCAGATTAGAGCTTGTAGAGGTTGTACGCTACTTGGTGGCTGTCATTTCTTTTTGCGTTTATCATTCTGAGTCTTCCAGAATATATGACTTCACAAGTGTGCAATGAAGAGGAGAGAAGGGGACAATCAACCTGGTTTTGTTCTGTGTGAAGATTCTCCCTTCAGCCTGGCAGGGAATGGCCTTGGCAGTAGAGAATGGGTCGTGGAAGAAGCCTTTAGTTCCCTGCGAATCCTTTCCCTGGCTGGCTCTCCTTGGCTGAGAATGGTCTGACTTTCCCTGTGAGTTTTAGGGGCTGGCTCTCCTGGAAGCTGGGCTTATAAGAAGCCCCCAAGACCTCTTGGAAGTTTCTGCAAGGTGAGCAGCAAGGTTCTTGCACTCCCTCCCTGCCTAAAATACATCTCCTCTTGCCCTGAAGGTAGCCTGAAATTCCCCCAGGCAGCCTCTCTTAAAATGCAAATATTCCTGACAGGAATATACAGTACCGCCTGCATTCTAGCAACCAGCAGTTCCTAAAATTCACCCTCCAAAAATCTCATCTGGCCATCTCCTTCTCTCTCCATGTCACCTCTGCCTCTTCACGTCTTGCCTAAGCAGCTGCAAAGGCCCCCTGCCCTCCCTGCCATTAACCCTCATACCCCTCCTATCCTTGACACTGTCACGACAGTGTCCTTCTCCACAGCCTGCCACTCAATGATTAACCTTCAGTGGCTTCCTGTTGCCAAGACCATGGTCTTTAAAGGGGAGTACAAATGATCCAGGACTCTGAGAAGGAAATACTGTAACTTCCATGGATA
>RCUC01154217.1:0-54434 GCA_003697995.1 Taxidea taxus jeffersonii
GGTGATGGTGATGGCTGTGCTGAAGATGCTGATAGTGGTGACAATGATGAGATGATTGATTTCTAATGTCTTATCAGTATAAATTTTGCCTTTCCAACTAGAGATTTGAGGATCAGCCGCCTCTGCAGGTTGGTTTTTCTACCTCTACTGTACCCAGCATGTGGCTAGCATGGAGCAGTTGTCGTTGGTTAACACTTCAGCACTCCGACTGTAGCCCTGTTTTCCTTAGACCCTTTGTTTTTTCTCATTTGTCTCAATCCTTTCAAGCCAGGGCCTCTACAGATAACGCTGAGCTTGGGCCATTCTGGGGGCATTCCTACCTATCGAGGGGCCGCATGGAGGAGGTGGAGCAGGAGAGTTCCTTTGGAGAGCATCTGCGTGGCCCGTGTGTGACTCACCATGCCCAGAAGTTGTCTCTCTCTTGACGAATGGCCAAGGAGTTGTGACCCCTCATTGTCTGCAATCCCCTGTTCGATTGTGTCCTTATTGTGGTTGACTGAGGGTCCTTAAAAGTGATCTCTACTAAAGCAGAATGAACACCGGCCCCTGACTGGACCAGTCTGGTCTGGTGCTGCTGGTTTAGCACTACACCAGTGACAAGTGGACCCTTACCTCCTTCCCGGGTCCACTGTGCAGCCCCACACCACGGGCAGCCCTGTCCCCTCCTCTTCCTCGGCTCCCCTCCATGCCCCTGTTCCTTGTACCCCCACCACTCCCCACCATCTGTTCACCAGCACATCCTTGGCCGGAAGCCCGAGTGCCAGGAACACAGCACTTCAATTGACTACATCTTGGGGGAAAACATTTTTTTTAAAGATTTGATGTATTTATTTGACAGAGATCACAAGCAGGCAGAGAGGCAGGCAGAGAGAGGGGGAAGCAGGCTCCCCGCTGAGCAGAGAGCCCAATGCGGGGCTCGATCCCAGGACCCCGAGATCATGACCTGAGCTGGAGGCAGAGGCTTAATCCACTGAGCCACCCAGGCGCCCCGGAAAACATTTTTTTTTAAAGAAAAATGATTTATCAATACTATCAAAGGGAATGTGAAGAGGAGAAAACCGCTACTTTCATTCACGGTTTTCACCGATTCTAGCCCACTGACAGGCCCTCACCTTGCGTGCCCTGGCAGATGACAAGTATGACAGCCGTGTTTTGCTGTCCCCTACTGAGGGGTGTTCCCGGTCCCACTCAGTCGGGTTGGGCTGGCCTTGCGGCTTGCTTGCCAGCAGATTGTGGCAAGATGGTGTCACACGTGTCTTGCAGTTGAGGCCACTGTGTCGTGAAGCCTAAGAGGAGGGGGTCAGCCTTCTCAGCTGACCCTGAGGGTCCGCCAGTGGAACGCCGTGTCGGGACAGCCCATGAGCGCAGGAGGTCAGGCTGAGCGCAGAGCCCTGGGAAGTAATGGGGTGTCGGGGCTAGTTAGGAAGCAATGCAGAACCGGAGGGCACAGAACCGTTTCCTCCTCCCCACTTCTACGTGCCGTGTCCCTCGCGCCCAGCCACCGCCGCTGTGCTCTTGCGGACAGAAGTGCTGGGAAGACAGAAGCCGTTTTCCTAACCTTAGAAACTTAACGGAACGCGCGGTGTGTATTTTGTTTTCGTATATAGTAATACTCCCCTGCGCTCCAGGGCCGAGTTAAGGAGGCTTACCAAGCCACATCGACTATGATAAGACAAACGTTAAAAAAGCGGGGAAATTTGGGCAGAGGACACAAGGGGCGAAGAAAGAAGACAAAGCCAGGGGCTGGATCGCCAGAAGACCCAGCGAGTGGCCAACACCGGCTTTTGAATAACGATAAACCTGCCCTCTCTGTGAGTTCTTCCGGGAATTCCCACACTGGATGAAATCACTCTTGCATCCCAGGGCCTGCTTGTGCCGGAGGCGGTGCGAGCTAGTTATTTGTGTGCCTGTCCCTTGCCGGGTAGAACAGTCCTTGAGGGCAGAAATGCTGCCTTGTTCTCATCCAGCGGCTTGCCGGGTGCATGGGCTTTCGTTTGAGTAAAGGGAATTGGGGTCTGGAGCTACGCCCTTGACAGCCGTTCTCGCTTTGGCTCTTGTCGCTGGACTTCCCAACCTCAGCCAGTGTGTGACCACGTGGAGGCGAGCCTGGTTTCGGGTGTCCGTCCCTCTCACGCCCAGCACGGCCCCTGGTTATGTTCCAGGATGTTGTTCCTGACGCCCCGTGCGCCATCACCCCCCCGGCCAAGGCCGTGGGCCCAGCGTCGGCCGCCCTCGTTTTCCTGGCCCACGGATTCAGGGCGACGGCAATGCGGGGTCTCACCGAGGCGAACACGCACGTTTTCTCCCGATCTGCTATCGCCAAAGTGAGGTGTGTCTCTGAGCTGGGGCCATGCTGTTCTTACCACCCGTGTTTCTTCTCTCTTCCTCCGTGGTGGCGCCCACCATGGGGTGTGTCCCGGGAGTGACGGCCGCGACGACGGCTCGGGATTCGAGGATATGTCATGGCTCACACTTGCTGAGCGTGCATTATGTACCAGCCATCGTTCTATGTGTTGTAACGGACCGAGGCCTCACCGCAGGCCCGCACGCTGGACTTGCTCTCCCTCCCTTAGAGGTGAAGATGAAGTCCCAGGCTGAGGGACATAAGGTACTTCTCTGAGATATCGCCGGGCTGGGACATGTCGGAGTGGAGACTGGGCCCTCGGCTGTCTACCCTTAGACCCCAGACCTTAACTATTTGTTTTAATCAAAACAGCTTCACCCGGTGGTGTCCGTGACCTCACCCACCTCTTTGGAATGTTCCAGAGGCTCACCTCCGGAGCAGCAGATACCATGCAGCGGTAGCCTCGATCAAATGTGGTGTTTGGTAAGAGGACGCCAGCAGGTTATGCCCAGTGGGGCAGCACAACTTCTCATGAGAATCTGCTTTATCAGAATTTGATGTTAGGCCATTACTGCATGGCTTGGGCTCTGCGTAAGATAAGAAGGAAAGTCCACAGTGATGACTGGGACCTACTCTTCCATCTCCTGCCCTGCTCCGGGCTGGGATGTTCGGACTTCCGGGTGCACAAATCGTAAGGACTGAGGAAGGTGCAGGGGAGCTCCAGGCACTTATGACCTCCCTACTGCTGAGGTCATGGATATCTCTTGCATTTGCTATTTTCAGGTTTCAGGTGGGACAAGCAGAAGGACCTAGTGCTGTGGGTGTGTAAACACCTGGCCTTAGGTAGCCCGAATCCAAACCCCAAATTTGCCCTTTGCTAGCACACCCTTTCTATGAGACCTTTAACCTCTCTGTGCCCGAGTCTCCCCATCTGTAAAATGGGATTGATAATGGCATCTACTTCAAGGTCACTGTAAAGATTCGACGAGTCAGTATGCAGAGTCCTTGTCACGGTGCCTGGAGCGGAGTGCGTTTGTTGTTATCTGTGATTATGTGAACTGGAGTCATGGCTGTCGCTACTTCCCACATGGGGACCACCCCGTGAGCCAACATCAGCTTCCCTCAATCTCAGATCCCTTTCTGGTGATTGAACCAGCTCTCTCCCATTCTCATGCCCCTCCTTCCCCACCCAGCAATGACCCATAGGTGCCATGGAGGACCATTCTGCATTTTCCCAGCTGCATTGAATTCTGCGGATTAATATGAAGCTATGACACCATTCGGCGTAATTTTGAGATCCCAGATCCTAGCAAGACACCAGCATTTTTAATCTCCAAGTGACGGTCCAGTCTGGAAGGGAAGAGCAGGTTGTTCCTGTTGTCATAGTGGGCAGGTGGGAAAGGAGACCCAAGGCAGGACTGGGCTCTGTGGCTGTCATGAATGACAAGTGATGGCGGCTCCTCACGGACTGCCTTATCCTGCACCGCAGCCCTGAACCCCCGTGGGAGGCATCCCCGGGCGGTCCCCAGGGTCTCTGTCTTCTGGAATCCACAGCCAGAGTGCCTCCTCTCACAGGAGAGGTCTATGCAATCCACACGGTGCAGTGGGGTGACGTGTGTGCCTTTGGAAGGTCGATCATGAAGAATGCTGAGGCCTACCTCCATCTCTCAGATCAGGTGCTCCGGGGACAGCTGCTGCCGTGCGTGGGGACAGCTGCTGCCATGCGTGAGGACGCTCAGGTAGTGCTGGGTGATGCCAACATGGAGAGCCCTCCTGCCAACAGCCGGCACCTGCTTGCCAGCCACGAGAGTGAGTGTGAGATGGTAAAAAACTCTGTATCGGTCTCTGCCCCCGATCCCCGGCAGAGGGATCCTAAAGCCCTTGGAATCTCCTAATGCACAAGAGCACTAGAAGCATCTCTCGTTCTATTGGGGTGACTCTGGAGGGCTCCTGGATGCAGCTTGGTCACCGGAAAGAGGCACCACGGTTATGGCGGGGGGGTGGGGTGAAGGAAATGGGGTTATTGGCCCCTCGTGGCTACATGAGGAAGCCCCCCTAAAGCACCAGTAGCATGGGATCTGGGAGCTCTGGGTAAGTGAACGCACACAGATTCGGGGAGAGTGGTGCTCCCAGAGAAGGGATGCAAGCCCACGCCCCTTCCCATGACCTCTCGCTACACATCTCTCTCATGTCCTTTAATAAACTGGTAAATGCAACGAAATGCATCTCTGCATTCTGTGAGCTGCTCTAGCAAGTTCATCAAACCCGAGGTCGGGGTCATGGGAGCCTCCTCCCTGGTCGGAAACACGGGGCCGTCTGCACTTGGGGCTGGGGTCTGAAGGCAGGGGCAGTCTTGTGGGACCGAGCCCTCAGCCTGCGGCATCTGACGCTCCCTCTGAGTAGCGTGAGAATTGGGCTGAGTTATGGGACACCCAGCTGGTGCTGGACAATTGTTTGTTGGTGGTGGAGTGGGGATGACCCCCCCCCCCCCCCACACACGGACTGTCTTCACGCTGTGTTTTGTGTCACCTGAACTCGCAGGAAATGTGCCTATTAGAGTCACTCCATAGGCCGTCTTGGGCGCCGTCATTTCTAAAGACCTAGGAAGGCGAGAGAAATCTACTTTTGATATAAACCGCCTTCTGTTCCCCTCATCCTGTAGGTGGGCATGGAAAACCTTTCTCTTTTTCAGGCATAAAGGAAAGGGAGAGTTCGGGGCAGCCAGAACGTCTCTGCTCGGGAGAAACAAGGAGGGCTGCGCTAACTTTTCAAAGATGGCAAGTGTTGGATGGTCTATTTCTCATCACTTGTCTTCACTGGAATTTGGCTCCCCACACAAGACGCTCAGTACTGTTTGGACGGCCGTGGGTTTCGTTACCGCAAAACGCGGTGCGGGAACTGCAGCCAGTTCTACCAGCGGAGGGAAGGAGGGCGCGTCTCCCGCAGGCCTGGGGACGAAGATGTGGGAGGCCGGGAGGGGCTGCTCTGTGTGGTGGAGGGGGACACCCCAGCTCTCGGGGCGCTAGGGTGGACTGTGGGGAGAGCACTGATGAAAAGCACTCAAGGGTGGGCGGCTTACAAGCCCAAGTCCCGTGTTCGAGCCATCCCACCACGGCTCCTCCGTCCTTGGCTCCCCAGGGGGAGAGCCCTGTGGCTCCTCTGGGGCCCCATCCTGGCTCCTACCACTGTCCAGAAGGTGGCAGAGGCGTCCTAGGAGATGAGAACAGTTGGCTTTCACCCCCCTTCCCTGCTGGTGCCCTGGAGGTTCTCCCTGCAGCCCACTTGGACCCTTGTTAATCCCCTTCTGGGGGCCACGCTGGATCCGCACCTCTCCCTGAGGCTCGCAGTCTCCGGGACCCCACCCTGCAGAGCTGAGTGAGTGTCTTGTTCCCTGGGGCTTCTGTCCCTGCCCCAGGACTTTGGTCTGAGAAGGCTCAGTCGCATGAGGTGCCCGGGCACCCCCCACAGCGCTGCCTGCTGGCTTCTTCCCCGTTTCCCTTGAGGAAGGAGCTCGGCTGACACGGCACCCTTCAGGCCCAGGGCTCTGCCTCCTCCCGCAACCTCCTCGCTCGGACCTCACTATTTACATTCAAAGCATGGCTCTCAGAATCCAAGAAAAGCCTTTTCTCTACAAATCAAAAGATTTTTAGCTTTCAGACTCATGCCTTAGTCACACAAGCACAAAAGTATTCACGATCTCAAAAGCCAAGAAAATGACTTTCTCTTCCCCGAGGCAAAGCCTCAGACACACAAACATTAACATTGGAGAAGGAGGAGGGGAGGGGAGGAGGACAACAAGAAGAGAAGGAGGGGGAGGATGAGGAGGGGAAGGAGAAGGAGGAAGAGGAGGAGGGGGAGGGAGAAGAGGAAACCTCCAGTACCTCAACGTATATTTGAGAACATTTTCCATTTCCTTGGTACCCTGCACTGCCTCCTGCAGCCCTCGAAGCCCCTGGCCTCCTTGTCACCCCAGCACCTGCTCTTTCCTACCATTTTGCCCACAAATGCCTGCTGTCTGCTGGCCAGTCCCCCCCAGGTCCCTCTCTCTCCCCACCTGCAGGGGTGCCTGGACTGACGAACGGGTAAGACCCTAAATGATAAACGAGCGCTCTGTCCTGGTAACGACCTCCAGACTCGCTCTGGCGGGGGGACTGCAGCAGGGGCCCCAGCCGTGGGCATCAGCCGGCTGCTGGGGGACTGTGGAGGCGGGGAGGGGCGAGGCAGGTGGGCATGGGGGGCTCCCACTCCCCAAGGCTCTGGGCAGCGGCCATTTGCCAACTGAGGATTGTCCTCATTCAGCACCAGAGAGGCTCTAGGGGCGTAACCCCTAAACCCCAGTCCCCCGGGGTCCCAGGGCAAGGGTGGCCGGGAGTTCTCGGGGGGCCGTGCAGGAGGAAAGAGGTCAGGCTGGAGATGCCTGTCCGCACAGAGCCGGAACCCGAAGGGCCTAGTGAGGCAGGCGGCGAGAGCAGTCTCTGAAGAGAGGCAGGAGGCAGAGGCAGGGCAGACCCTTCTGGCACGTTCTTCCTGCGAGCATTCGTCCGAATGTGAGCCTAGAGGCGACTTGGGTGTCGGTCCCCCTCCTCTCCAAGAAGTGTGCCCACGCTCACGTGTTGCCTCGGGCTGACCCAGGCTGGTCCCTGAGGTGGGGCAGGGGAGGCTGGACCGTCTCTGGCCCAGTTTGCTGGACCCCTGGGCCCCCCAGCACTTGCCGCTTCAACCTTGGGCTCTGGCTGCCACCAGGAAAGCGTCATCCCTGGAATGTAGCCCTTTGGTCAGTTCTTGCCTCACCGTGTGTCTCAGATTGTCCTATGGCAGGGCCTTGCTGGGCTTTCGCGGGCTCCCCTCCTTCCATGGCACCAAGCCCTGGGGAGAGGGCTTGCCTTCCTTCTCCGCACTTTTCTGCAGGTTCAGGTCTCTGCATTAACTTCTTCTGATGTCCTAGCTTCACCCCTTACTCAAATTGGTACCCCTGAGGCAGGGTGCCCTCCTAAAAGACTGGCAGGGTCCAGAACTCACCATGTTGTTAGCCAAAGCTAGGGTGACTCGATGTCCCCCAGAGGCACACGCCCAGCTGATTTATGACGCCGACTAGAGTCAGCGTGCCCACGAGCTGTGTTTCTCTGAGTCACAATTTTATTTCCACCCTTCCAAAAGATACATTGTTACAACTAATCACAGCACAAATACACTTGCAAGAGCTTTTTTTCTTTCTTTTCAGATGAAATAGGAATCATTGGTGATCCGATGAGATCACATGCACCCTCTCGGGAGAGCTCGACGTGAGCCAGCAAGACGCATCTGAATGTCCCAGGCAAGGCCACTGACGGGGACTAGACATGGGGCCAGCAAGCATTCCTGGGGGGGCACAGCCATCCTCGTGACTGCCACGGCCGGCCTGCTTGGCCACAGGAGCCCGGGAGCTGTCGTGCCTCCCCGAGATGTCTTGCGGTCTGCGGGGAGGCAGCGGCAGGGAAAGGGCGGTCCTCATGAGCCCGCGCCAGGAAAGGAGGAGCCAGTGGACTCCACTGCCAAAGTCGCCCCGACTCTGAGGGACGCCCTGAGCCCGTGTGTCTCCCGCACCCCGAGCTGAAATGTGTGGACCGCCAGCAGAGCCGTGGGCTGGCGTGTCTTCCCCACGGTACGCAGCGTGTACCCCGGGTCTCCTCCTACTCCCTGGCGCTCATTGTGTGTGGAAGCAGGTGGAAGTCACTGTGTGGAGCATGGGCTTCCGAGTCTGGCGGAACTGGGTTCGAATCCGTGTTCCGCTGCTTGCTAGCGGTGTGACCCCAGGTCAGCCACTTCCTACCCACTCTGCTCAGCTCTCAAGCAGGGTAGCGGGGTGCCTGTAGGCGGTTTGCCCCAGCTCTGGGCCATAACTGGATGGTGCCTGGCACATCCCCGGAATCTGGAGGTGGGTTATGCAGGGGCGGTGGAGATATTGGTAAACCGAAGGAAGATTCTAATTACAACTGCGGTGGAATTCCTCGGTGACATCAGCGACTCTGGGATCTCTCAGTATTGCTTTGTATTTACGACACTCTCTAAGGAGGAGCGCCCTAGAGAAAAGCCTACCGGCCCCCTTTTCCCCCAAAGGAGAATTTCATTGATGGGGGAATTTGGACTTGAAAAGATGGTCTCCAAGTTATGACATTTTGACTTACGATTTTTTGACTACATAATGGTGCAAAAGCGATCTATTTCAGTACAAACTGTACTGGAATTTTGAATTTGGATCCTGTCCCAGGCTAGCGACATGCGGTCTGGTCCTCGCTCATGATGCTGGCCATGGCCTCCGGACCTTAGCTCCCGTCTACCAGGCGATCACAAGGAAACCCAAGCAACACACTGACAAGCGTCCTTGTACCCACGGACCACACTGTTGCTCACTCTCAGCACAGTATTGCATAAATCACACGAGGTGTTCGAGACTTTCTTATAAGATGGGCTTTGTGGGACGTGGCTCTGCCAAGCTGCGGGTTCATGGGGACCTTCTGACGTTTGAGGGCGGCTTGGCTAAGCGGGGGTGTTAGCTGAGGTGCGTGGAAGGCATTTGTGACTCAACAGCGCGTTCCGCTCCCGACAGGTGCATCAGGATGCAAGCCCACCACGGGCTCCGGAGAGGATCTGGATGTGAAAATGCAAAGAGAACGTGTCAGACTGTATGGGCTATGAAACAGGAATTCTTAGACAGATACTTAGAGCTTTAAATGCTCGCCTTAGAAAAGGAGAAACAATTAAGTCAGTAATTAAGTTTCCACCGAGAGAATCTCGGAAAACAAGGGGAGGCTAAATCCGAGGCCAGAGAGAGAGATTAAATCGTAAATATTCGAGTGAGAGTCAGTGACAGTAAAGCAGAAAAACAAGAGAAAATCAATGAAATCAAGTCATTTGTCTGAAAACCAACAAAATGGCAAAGCTCAAGCTAGATTACACAAGAACGAGCGAGAAAAGGCACAGAGCACCGAAACCATGAACGGAGGTGAGGACACCGCCACGGACAGCTCAGGAGTCAAAAAGACGGCAAGGGAGCCCTTGGAAGAACTTCACACCAACAAATCCGAGTGACAGATCCCTAGAGAAACACTGATTACAGGAACTTACTCAAGAAGAAATAGAAAATCTGAAAGGATCCATTACAAGTCACAAAAATTAAATGAGCAACTACACATCTTCTTGCAGAGAAATGCCAGGCCCAAGTAAGTTCCCTGGTGAATTCTGTCAGACATTTAAAAAGGAGAAACTCCACGAACTCTTCCAGAAAACAGAGGAGGAGAGAGAGCTCCCCAGCCCCTTCGGTCAGGCCGGGATCAGCCCGACCCGAAGCCAGATGGAGACTTGCAAAGGCAAGGGAAGTACGTATGGATTCCTCGTAAATTCAGAGGCAAAAGTGGCTCCAGGGTCCCTCCGCCAGCAGTGACTTGGGTGGGGAGCGCAGGCCACCAGGCTGGTGGTGTGCATGTGGAGGCTCTTTCCTCCAGCGTCAAGACTGGGGCAGCGGTCTGGCCAGGAAGCGCTTTGATCTCCATGGGACCCAACAGAGGAAGCCAGTGCGTACGTGTCTACACTGCGTGCTGTGCTCTAAGGAAGCACCTTTGTTTGCCTTTGATGTAAAGAGCACAGGAGGCCTGGCTCGCCTCCAGACGGTGCTGTCCCCATCACCACATCATGCGAGGTCCCACCGCAGAAGATGTGAAGTCTAGGGGGCCCCTGACTGGCCGTTCCAGGCCCCCAGCAAGAAGGCCGCAGTGAGAAGCCGGGAGGTGTTTTTCTCTCAAGCTGGTGAAATCCCTGCTCAGCCCTGACTTGAGAAAGGGGAGGCCTTCTCTCTGGGGCAAGGCTTCCTTTCTCCGTGGGAGGGGAGTTCTCCAGAGCAGGGCTGGGGTCCTCCATGAGACCGAGACACAGAGCTCTGAGATGCTGAGCTCCCCAGCAGCTCAGTGGGACCAAGGAGGCTTGACAGGGCCCTGGGCAGCGGGACCTCTACCCCAGCACCCCTTCACAGGACAGGACCTGGGCAGCGGGGGGCCTCTACCCCAGCATCTCCTTCACAGGAGGGAGCCCAGGTGCCTGCGGCCCAAAGCCCAGCCCTGCCGGAGAGCTGGCACTGGCCGCCGTCCTGCTCGTAGGTGGAGAGACAGGTCCCTGATGGGCGAGCGTGCTGGGTAGTTAGGCCACGATCTCTGGTCACCAGGGGCTGCCCAAACTTCCCGACCGAGAGATAATCTTGAGGTCGTAAGATAAATAATGAGAACAGGGAAACCCATGGTCTGCTGGACCCAGGCCGACGTCCACCATAGCTGTTGGGGGCAGCATCTCTTCACTGCTCCTGTGCACGCCCGGGCGACCCCAATGCTCTCTGCTCCGTGCCCCAACCGGGCCTGGCTCCAGAGGCACGGGCCCGCTGTCCCCGAGCTCTCCCAAGCCCATCACCGGCTCTGATGAAGGCAAAGCTGTGCTTGTCCAGTCTCTGACGTCTGCCGATGCAGCCCTGGGAGGGGACAGTCACACCGAGGCTGCTGCACGTGAGCAGTGAATAGAGACACACACAGGACCTGGGCAGGTGAAGGACAGAGATGTGCACAGTGGGGTGCTGTGGCTCTGGGTTCTTGGCTTACTTTGGCTGAGGATCCAAACTTTTGGAGCAGGAAGATCCCTGTCCTTTTCCTTGCAGGGTCCCCCCCACTTCTCTTCTTCCCTGTTCTCCAAACCAGGCCCCCAGGGACCCAATGATGACGGGGGCGTCAGGGTGGCCAGAGGCACCTGCTCAGTGCACCTGAGCCCCAGGTTCTCATTTCCTGTCAGTGGTCCCGACTGAAGGTGGGTGACCCCTGGAGCTTGAGTCCCCGTTTCCCGGGGTCGGTCAGAGGTGGGGGCGGGGGTCCATGGGGTGTGCAAGGGGTAAGCTAAAGGTCAGTGGGGCCCCTGCCACGCACACCTGTCCTCGGTTCTTGGGCTCACATTCAGCAACATCCGCCCAGCCCCCCGCTGGGCACTGGGCCACAGGGATGCGTGGACCCCGTCTGTGTGTCACGACCCAAGTGGACATGGGGCTTTGTGCCCCACGACGTGCTGAATCAGGGGTAGGAGGTAGAATTAGCACTGGCCCTGACCTGTCAGCTGGGGCACGGGGAGATCTTCCCCGACCTTCCCCACGACCTAGCCCACAAAGGTGTTCATGAGGTCACACGGGATGGGAGTCCGCAGGCAGGCATGCCCAGGGTGACTGTGTTCGGAGAAATAAAGGTGCCTGGAGTGTATGGCAAGGGGACTCCTGGAGGAAAAGGAAGGGTGAGGGAGGGGCACGGCCAGCAAGCCTTCCTGATCTCCGTGCCTCCGGGGTCCAAGGCCAGCTGGAAAACCGCGTTCCGTGTGGTTCGTGAGCTACTTCTGGATGTGCCCGAGCTGACTAGAACCCTGGAAGGGATCCAGGTACTGGTGTCCAGTGAGCGGGCCCAGGCACCACAGTGCCCCTGTGCACCAGGTCCCCGAGGGAGGAGACTCTCCTGCAGAGTCCCCAGGGGGCCCTGCTTGCTGTGGTTTGGACCGACCTTCTCTCCAACGGACGCCTCAGATGTCAGCCTGACAGGCTGTGTCATTGCTTCTTCCCGGAACGGGACTAGAATTCTCCGTCGGTCGTCTTGAGGCGTGGCCCGTGTATCTCCACCGCCGAACCGAACACCCAACGCAACAGCCACCCCCACAGTGTCTACGGGATGAAGAGCCTCCCAGGAAGGTGCGTTGTGTGTTGTCCTGACCGCTCCGCCAGAGGGTCAGCCACCGCGGGACACCCAGGCGCGCGGTTGGGGAGCGCAGGGACCGGGCACGGGGCTGGTCGGGTCTTGCGCTCCGCGGGCGGGAGGAGGGGGCCGGAGGGCGGCGGCGCTGGTGGGACTGTGGGAGGTCAGCGGAAAGCAGCCCAGGCCATGTGGAGAGCCGCGAGTTCACCTGGACCGAGCCCAGCTCACAGAGGAGGGCGGGATGCAGGGGCGAGCTGGGCGGCACCGTGGCCGCAGGCAGACGGGTCTGGCTGCCGGTGCACCTGCTGGTGGGGCTTCCACGCTGACGGCCAAGTTTCTGGTCAGGAGAGATGGACGGTGGCCGGTGCGGCGGCTTCACCCACCTCTCCAGCCAGCACGCGTGCCTGCTCCACAGCTCAACAGCTCAACCCCCCTGGCCTCCAAGTGCAGTCCCAGAGTAAGAGGAAGGTCCCCTTTTCCTGTACGGGGTACAGAATTGAGGACTTTTTGGAGCCTTCTTGGGGGACAGTTTATGAACTGGAGAGTGCTCAGAAAGCGGGCCAACGCTTGGGAAAGCTCCAGAAACCACATGGCCTCTTCTCAGCGACAGATCCTGGTACTAGGAAGTTACCCTTTGAGAGCTACTCGTTTTGGAAAATCCGTGTGTAAAAAAGAAAGGGGCAACGGGCCCTCCTTTCTACAAGGGCAGGGAGCAAAGCTGGCCAAGGCTGTCCTTGTCGATGTTGCTGCTCGCATGGGGAGCCCTGGATGAGGCGAGCACGCAGGTCCGCCCCCAGCTGATGGCCCTGCTGGTGCTTGCCAAGCTGTCCGCAGCACAAAGGTAGGCGCCAACGTGCTGTGGCTCCCCATTAGGATGACTACCGTCCTCGCTTCACTGTTTTCAGAAGACCTGTCCGGGCGGCCAGACGGATCGGATCAGGCCTCTGAGCTCCACCTCCAGCAGCTAGGGCTGGGCCCCGCCGGGGCAGGATGAGGATCCAGCCGTAGAGCGTGACTCTGCTTTCAGGGCCGGGGGCACCTGAGGCGTCCCAGGGGGCCGGGAAATCTGTGTAGCCCATGAACGCCCCCAGCCCCCGAGGAAATAGCAGGACGCTAGGAGTGACGGGGGGGGGGGACAGGACTCAGAGCGATCACCCCCAGCGTCGGCGGCCGGTCACCGAGCAGATGTATTTACCGGCTGCGGAAACAGCGCGCCAAGTTACTACGCAGCTAGGAACTCGCTGAGAGTTATTTGTACTGGGAACAATGAAACTGGGAACCTGACTCCCTTTTCCTATGCAAACATGAACTATTTTTTTTTTGTGTGGCTTTAATGTGTTCTGAAGATTGAACTTTATTTTGTCTGGATGTTTTCTGGGAATTATTCCCGATGTTGAAAAACCAGGTCACCGCAGCACAGGAGCCGCCCACGCACGGCCCTTCCACCCGCGTGCCTCTGGCATCCCCGAGCTGCTGTGTGTGGCGAGAGCACACGGCCGCTGACCCACAACGCTGCATCGGCAGTTCTGACCTCTGGAAGGCTCGAAACCCCGCGGTTATTTCCAGGGTCCATCTGGTGCTCCAATCTGACTTGAGCCGGCACCAGGCCCCTGAGTCCAGCACGATGCGAGGGACCCCAAATCGGCACATAGCATCATTCTCCCATCATTCTGGCACTCACAGGGTGTGCAAAAGAAATGGCATGCCTGCCGGGGGGCAATCTGCCTAAAACGGGAGTCAGCCACGGGAGCAAAGCCACAGGCAAGTCCCAGAGCTTTCAGGGCCCCAAGCACCCAGGCTGTGGAGCAGAGGGTCAGAGTGGGCCACAAAGGGAGCACAGATTCGATGTGGCTAAGTGGTATCAAAGAGCATGGGAGGTCAGGACTCAGCGGAGAGGGCTGGGGAGGGGGCCGGGATTCACTGCTGAAGCCAGGATCAGGGGCCACATCCAAAGGCCTCCCAGGGAATCCCGGCTTGGTCGCCCAGAGCTGGCTTTGAGGGGCATCAAGCTGGACAGAACCTGGTGATTGGTCCATGCTGGGGCCTTTGTGCAGTAATCCTGGGGGCCCAAGGGACAGGTTACTGAGGGATGCCGTGGGCGAATTGATCCCTGGATTGGAGGTGTCCCCGGTCCCCCCGCCCCAGGCACTGTGATGTGGGTGCACCAGGAGCACAGCAGCAGTGTTGACAATAACGTCAGCTGACCGCAAGGCAGGGAGAGACGGAGGGGGAAGAGCTCAAGTTCAGATGGTGCAGCTTCTCCTGGGCTCCGTGCCAGCTGGCGTCACAGCGCTGGACCCCGTGGATGTGGGAACCCCACTCCCAGCCTGGGGGGCGGAGGGCCGGCCAGTGAGCGGACTGCAGCCCGGCTCTGGCCGGTCTGTCCCATGGTGCCAGCTCCCGGGGAACGGCTGAAGAGTCACGCTCTGTTTCTAATAGCAGGTGGTTCTGGGGGAGAGAGCTGGGCTCTGCCTGCTTGGCCTGTCCGCTCTCCCCCACAGCCTCGCTCTCACCCTTCAGATCCGGTTTCTCCTGCGAGTGGCTGGGACTTGGGTGCAAATCACGAGTGTCCCAGGGACCCACGGTTCTGAGCTGCCTCTGCCTGTGGACAGCCTCCCAGCGTGTCTCGTGGCCCTGCATGGCGCTCACGTCCGTGGCCCGCAGTGCTGTCTGTGGGGGTGTCACTGTCGCTGTGGGAAGAGCCGTGTTAGGGCCAAACGTGCTTCCTCGGATGATCCTCTTGGCCCTGGGCGTGGATGCAGCCAGTGGGCCTGACTCAGCTCAAAACCGGGCTTGGAACTCTGACGGGACAGACACACGGTCCCCTCCGCTCTCCTCTTCTAGGCTGTCCCCTCCCCCCGAATTACAAAAACAAAGATGTATGCGTTCGGCTAGTCCATCCAGTGTAAGTGGGGTCCGCTGAGGCCGGACCGCCAGAGCTGGGCTGCTGGGCGGGAGCCCCCTGGCCGGGCCAGGCTCAGCCTGTGTGGGAACCTGCACCTCGGAGCCGGCTGCAGAGACACGGCCAACCCCGAGCAAGGGCGTGTGCGTCCCGCTGCCTGGAAGTGGAGTGCGGGGTAAAATGAGTGATCCAAGGCTGGCTGGGAGCGTGAAGGCACGTCCCGCATGATTCTGGCCCGCACCGCGGTGCCCCCAGCTCACGCAAGTCTCCCAGATGCCCCATTTGGCAGGAAAACCTCCTAACGAGTGGGTTTGCTTGAAGAGCACGTGTGTATCCGCGCGCTTTATTTTTTTATTGAGAACGAGGTAGACAAGTGGTTTTCTTCTAAAGGCAAACACTAGAGATGCGTGCTTTAAAGAAGCCTGGGATCATTTCCGGCTGCTCTGCGCCACCCGAGGCCCCGCAGCCCCGACCGGAGAGTTTATCAGCTCAGCCTCGAAAGGCCACCAAGTGCATGGCGGGGACAGAAAGGAGCCAGTTAATGATGTGGGCAATCAGCATTCCAATTAATATCTTCCTTCCTACTCCCTTGGTACAGAAACAGCGTCTCCAGAGGATCGGGCCTCACTAACCATGAACACAAAGCCTTAGAGTAACCCAAGATCAGGTTCTCAAGACAGGGCAGTCTGCTCCCTTTGGACACACCGGAGGGGCATTGCTAGTTTGGACCGTGACTGGGGTGCGGGAAACACATAACGGCAGGCCCCGGGGGACTCGACGTCCTGCCGTCCGAGGATTTCTGCAAAATGAAGGATTATCCTGCCAAAAATGCCCATTGAGCTCCTCATGAAAAACACTGGTTTTTCATTTAAAAAGGAGAGAGAGAAAGCAAGAAACAGCAATAGCAAAATGTTGTCTTTTCTCTTTATAAGCAAGTCCTCTCCTTAGGCAAGCCCGCCAAACGGCACTGGAGGAACCTGGAGTTTTAAGTCCATTATCTGCCCTCGGGGCAGCCGCTCCTTCCTTCTGAAAGGCTCCGGTGACCATCCACAGTCCTCAGCTGGTCCTCAGCCAGTTCCACCCTCGAGGGCTCAGACGCCCAGTGAGGTGCGCGCTGATCCTGCAGAAGCTCCCAAAGCCATTTCCTCTGTCCAGCCCCAAGCTGCTCCCGCCGGGGCTGCAGCCTCTGTCTGAGAATCGGGCAGGAAGGTGCAGGCCCAGCAGCGGAAGTCCACCCTGGTGAGCAAGTGGACAGACCCTGATCCACCTGTTCAGCAGGTACTCAAAGGACAAAGAGGAAGAAGGAAGAGAAGGGAAGGAGCCACAGATCCTTCTTTGTTGAGGAGATGGACAGAGGACGGTGGACAACAGAGTGTGTGACCTTGGGAAGGTAAGGGCACGGGGGAGGCCAGAGACAGACTTCCTTACTCTTCCCTGCCTCAGTGTGTCCGCTCTGAATCGGGGGCGGTGCGCTGGGGAACAGCGTGTACTTGCTCCATGGGCAGATCTGTAGGAAGCCACAGCTTGGATTCTCCTAAGGCCCGATCGCAAACATTCTGCGCTAAGACGCCCCTAGATCTACCGGAACACCTCAGGGCAGATGACGTTTCATTTGCTCAAATAGCTGCTGCGTCCACGCTGAAAAGCAGCACGGTTTCACGCTTTCCCAAGGTCACTGCAGACACCCGGCGTGTGCCGTCGCCGAGCCTCCGGAGGGAATGCCCCCTGAACACATCCTGGCCCCGGCCTCCTGACGTCAGAACCACCAACGTGCACGTCTGCGCTGTTTTAAGCTGTTAAGTTTGTGGTGATTTTTAAAGAAGTAAAAGGAAATGACTATAGTATGCAAAACAGTACAGGAACCCCGTAGCTTGCGCCGGGCTTACGGTGAAGAAATGGTGACTCCCCTCAGGTTGGGCAGAAGGCGAGGAGGGCCTTCCCGCTCAAGGCAGTACTGGAAGCTGGTGCTAAAGCAATAAGACAAGAAAAAAACCGCATATGGATAGAAAAGGAAGAACCTCTACTTGCAGACGACAAGATCACCTGCGTAACGGATCCCGAGGGATCTACGAGGAAGCTCTGAGCCCTTACAGGTGAGCTCAGCAAGGACTCAGGAGGTGAGACCTCACACAGGCGATCATGTGGAAACGGAAATTAAAAAACAATGCCATTTACGACTGCCCCCCGGAGATGAGCATCCAAATATCAGGGGAACAAAACACGCAGGGCTCACATGCTGAACGTCAGAAAACGATGGAGGAAGAAACATCAAAGGCCATGTGAGGCGCTGCAGGGCTTGCCACGCTCACGAACTGAAGAGTCAACATAATAAAGACGTCAGTTCCCAAATGGACCTACAGATCCTACCAAAATCCAAGCATGGGGTTTTTTTTTTGGGGGGGGGGTTGTAGACATAAACAAGCTTATTTAAAAACTTACATGAAAACAAAAAGGACCTAGAATAGCTAAACCATTTTTTGAAAGAGAACTAAAATGGGAGGAAGCCACTGGATGTTCAGGCTAATTGTGTAGCTGGAGTAATCAGGACAGAACAGTGCCAGGGAGAGAACGGGTCCATGGCAGAGAACCTGGAACCGGAAACGGACCCATGCAAGTCCGACCACCTGAGATTCGGCAAAGTCGCAAAAGCAGTTCAGTGGGGGAATGACCGTCTTTTGAACAAAGGGTTCTGGAGCAAGTGGACATCTCTAGAGAAAAAATGAACCTTGACGTGCTTCATACAAGGCTGAGTGTGAAGCCACAAAATTTCTAAAAGAAAACATAGGAGAGAATCCACAGCAGGCTCAGGGTGGAGACCAAGAGGATAATTTACAAAACAGAAATTGCTAAATGAGACCTCAACAATACTAGGAACTTTCTTTATGCAAAAGTTTCTGACTGAAGAGGATGGAAAGGCAATCTATTGATTAGAATTAATTATTTGCAGACCAGGTATCCAGTAGACGTTCTAGCTACAAAATATGAAGAACTCAAATCTCAACAGCAAAATCCAAACAATCCAATTAGAAAATGGGGTAAAGACAGGAACAGATATTTCACCGAAGAGGATGCGCAGATGGCAACCAAGCGTATGAAAAGATTCTCAGTCACATCCACAGGAGCGAAGGGCGAACTGAAGCCACAGCGACCCACCGTCAGAGCGGCGAGGTAAGCCACGATGAGAACACCATTTGCTGGCACGGCTGGGGAGACACGGAACGGCTCCCGAGTTACTGATGGACGAACAGAGTGCCGCGGCCACTCTGGAAAACAGTTTGAACGTTTCTTAAGAACAAAGCTGAAGATGCACTTGTCCTTGGCCCAGCAATTACACTCCCAGAGATTTATCTCAGAGAAACGAAACCCGTGTCCCTACGAACCTTCGCGGAAGCTTTGTGCACAATAACCCCAAGCAGCAAGCAATCCAAGCGCCTTTCCAGAGATGGATGTTGGACCGGCAGTGGCTCCCCCACACTGCGGGAGGGCAGGCAGCAGTCGGAGCAACGAACTCTCGGGCGCATACAGCTTCCACGGGTCTCCAGAGAGTCCTGCCAATCTAGGAAGGTCGACTATGGTATCATTCCATTCGTACAACGCTCTTGATAAAGCAGGATTACAGAGACAGGAACAGACTGGTGGTTGCCCGGAGGGAGCAGTGGGGAAGGAGGTGTGGCCACAGCACCCGCATGAAGGAGCCGCGTGGGGACGGAGCCGTTCTCACGACTGGGATGACAGGCATGAACCTGCACGTGCAATAAAATTGCACGAAACTGGGCAAGAGGTGCAGGCTCACCTTCTCCACGTGTGATCACGGGAGGCCTGGGATGATGCAAGAATAAAGAATATTGGGGGGGGTTGCATGGAACCACACATGCGTATGCACCACTAGGGAAGTCAGAATAAACTGGAGCTCGCAGCTCTGGGAGCTTCTGGGTGGGACACCGCGCCGTGGCTCTCTTAGGCTCTCCCATTAGAGGAACCTCGTGAAGCTCATGAGAACTCCCTCTACGTTTTGTCAACCTCCTATGAACTTATAACTATTTCAAAAACTGAAAAGAAATGCCAGGTGGGGCGGGCAGAGGAGGCATTAAGGGGACACAGATGAAACACTATGAACTGACCTGGAAGGCCCAGCAGCAGCGTGGTTTGGGAGGCCTGCAGGGGTCCCGGGAGCAGGATGAACCAGACGGGCCTGGAACAGGGTTGCAGGCGTGGTCCCGGCAGCCCCCCACCCCCTCAGAGGGAAGGCTCTGCCCCAAAGGGTCCCCAGGCAGAGCGGGGAGGTAGAGGCAGGCAAGGGCAGTGGAGACTCTCAGTCATGGGGGCTTGCTTAGTTAGATCAGTCAAGTGCAACTTTCAGGTTCCTTCCCACCCTGAGACTCTTGCCTCCAGGACTCTAGGACTCACTGGAGACGGAGCGTTGGGGATGGTCCCTCACCGTGCAAGGATGCCGGGCTCCGCTGTCAAGGCTAGAATCTTCTTAGTGTCCTCCTGTCCTGGTGGAGTCTCTGGAGAAGGCACGGGCCCTCCCTGAAGTCAGGCTGATGCCTCATGGAGACGGACCCCCTCGGACTCCGGCCGGGATGGCCACTCAGCTCCCGGTTTGCACAGGACACGCTGGTTCCTGATTTACTGGATGAGGTCACAGACCCCAGCAGCAGAGTTGATACCCCGTGTCCACACAGCAGAGCCTCATGCTCTGAACAGCCATGACAGCTCGAGCTCCTGGCCCAGCTATAATTCATAGAAATGCCATTAGCATAAATTTAAAAAAATTCTTTAAAGTTTTTGAGCTCTTAAAAAATTGGTTCTATGAACAACTTGTATTTTTTATTTCCATCTCCAGGTTAGGTTGAAGCAGACTTGGTGGCCCAGTTACGGGGGTGTGTGTGTGCACGGCTCCCCTGTGACACCACCTGTCACTGGGACGAGGGCACATTACGAGGGCCGGCCCGTCCTGCAGAAAACCCAACAGTCCTCCTCCGAGAATACGCTTTAGCTTCTACAGCAAGGTGCGAGACAAGGGGTCCGTGAAGGCAACCACAGTCCCAATCTTTTCTACAGATATGACCATCCTCACTAAATGATCGCAGCACTAATTAATTGATTGGTTCTTCGAAGCATACTGGGCCTGAGTCCTGAGAGCCAGGGGTCTGGACCGCAGCTCCGGTCCATGGCAGGCCTCCGATGGGTGTAAGTGGCCATGGTTTCTGGGCCGAGCCCTGTGCTGAGGCCCTTATGCTCACTGCCTCCGGGATGCCTGCAAACCCTGCGCCAGCAGGGAACCAGGTCTGCCTGGCTGCAGAGCCCACGAAAATGAGGCCTCTTATTCAAAGTCAACACGCAGGGCACCTGGGGGGCTCAGTCATTAAGCGTCTGCCTTTGACTCAGGTCATGATCCCAAGGTCCTGGGACCAAGCTCCACATCCGCTCCCTGCTCAGTGGGGAACCTTCTTCTCCCTCTCCTTCTGCTGCTCCCCCTGCTTGTGCACTCTCTCTCTCTCTCAGACAAGTAAATGAATAAAATCTTCAAACAAACAAACAAAAACGAAGTCAATATGCACAAATGATCTTTACCATCAAAAGTCCGTGTCAGGAGCCTCAGTGCTGGGGAAGAATGACAACCTTCGTTGGTGTCAGAGGCAGCTCTCAGGAGGATTTTGAGGGATGCGTAGGAGTACCCAGATAGCACAGGCGAGAAGCACCCAAGGTGTGCTTCGGTGGTTGCCTGCGACCTCACTTATCTGGTGGGCTCAAGAAAAGTCATTAATTTACCATTTCCCCAGCTTTTTCCTTGTGGCAAAGGGAGGGACACTCAGCTCTCTGACTCATAGCCCCACCCACCAGGAGGGGCCTGAGAGCAGCAGAGATAGCTTGGGGATTAGCGGGGAGGTAGGCACAGCCAGCCCTGTGCAAGCCAGTGCCCTTGTTGTCAGCACGGCCCCACCCAAGCACTTCAGACTGTGTGACTTCACACAGCAGCCGCGTATCCCCTCACAGTTCTGGGGCCGGAAGTTCAAAATCAAGGTGTGGGCAGGGCCACGCTCTCTCTGAGCAGGGGAGAGTCTGCACGTGGTCATCCTCTGTGTGTATATGTGCGCAGATGTGTGTCCGTGTGTGCATGTGTGTCCGTGTGTGCATGTGTGTGTGCATGTGTGTGTCTTCCGCTCTTCTTATGAGGACCCAGTCATAAGTCATAAGGTGCACCCAGGCCACCCCAATGACCTCATCTGAACTTGATCCCCTCTGCAAAGACCCTCTATAAAGTCAGTCACAGGTCTTGGACACATCTTTCTGGGGGGAAACAATGCAACTGAAGAGTTTGTTTTGACTAATAGCTAAAAAAAAGAAAAATAAAGAAGGAAAGTGAAAAAGAAAAGAGAAAGAAAAGGCGAGGTTGCGGCAAAAACGAATGGAGTTCCGTGCAGGGTCCCACCGCTCCTGGGAAAGACGTGGCAAGGCGCCCAGATGCGGTCTTGGAGGTGAGTCGGGAAAGGGGGTGCGTACGTTGATCCTTAAATCCCACAACAGTGAAGGACTCGAACGTCCAGATCACGGGGGGCCCAGCCTTGCAGACGGGGACAAGCAGTGCGAGGCTCAGGCTGGAGCCCTGCGTGTGCAGACACAAGCACGGGGAGCTCCCAGGAGAGGGGGCCGGAGTCCTCAGATGCGGGGTAGCGCGGCCCCTCCAGGCCTCTGCGGCGGGTGGACTCGCCGGATGTCGCGGACAGTCTGCTTTCCAAGAGACAGATGTCAGCTCTGGGTGTCGGCACGCCGGGGAGTCGGGGCTCACACTGAGCATCCCGGCGGGTCCGCAGCTCCTGGCCGCATTTCCATTTTGGAAGTGATTCACTCTTTATTAAAGCAATACGGAAAATCTGATATAGGGGTTCTGAGGCATGTGTGAAGTTCACCAAAGGGTCTGTTTTGATGGGTAGTGTAAAAGAGAGAAAAACTCAGGTGTGGTCGTAGCCAGTGGGATGCCACGGTGTCCTGCATTCCCGATGCAGAGACGCCAGCGACATCAAGCACGGTCTCAGAGCAGAAGGAAGGAGACAGACACAAAGGCTAACGTATCTAAATCCACATTACATTTTTCCATCCTATTCTATGACGTCGTAGGATCTTACAGGCCTTTCACCCCGTCATTTGAAAATAACTGACTCACTAGAGGAATTTATCAAAAGCCAAATCGTATCCCCATACCAGCGCATGGCGAGCTCCGGTCCAGGCAGCCCTCTCGTTCCAGAGTTTGGGGTGACATGCCCCTCCTCAGTCTGCAAGTCCGCAGGGGGAATGCCCAGGGAGTGCCCAGCTTGGTGCAAAGGTCTGGGGTTTACACGGGGAGAACTTCTCTCTGCCTTCACAATGGACTTGAGTGCGTGAGGAACAGCAGGGAGGACTGCGTCAGCTCTCAAGGGTAATGCTCGTGGTTGTCGGGATGGGAGGTTGAGCCGAGGAGAACACTGAGGTGCGCACAGGCAGACACAATCTGTCCTCAGGGCATAGCAGAGGAAGTCGTGGCGGCTGTGCAGGATGGGAAGGAGCAGGTGCAAGGTCGCTCGGGGAAAAGTGACAGACCCAGCCTGAGGACAGCTTGTGGGGACCCTGTGGGCCACAACCCGTACCCTGCATGTTCTCAGAAGAGTGGCTCTGTTTCTCTTGCTTCTAGAAACAAAGTCAAACGGTCTGCAGACACAAAACCATCTAGAAACCGAGATGACCTTTCCAACTGTGAAGGGCACGCAGATCCACCGGATATCTTGCAGAAACATGGAGTCTGGCTCAGGGTCAGAGAAGAGCCGGGCTGCCCCATCGGCGTGCTGCATGTGCCACGAGAAACTGAGCCAAGAGGAGGTGTGGCGTTGGGAGCTGACTCACCCTGGAGCGACCAGCAGAACTGGCGTAAGACCACGGTTTATTGACTCTCCCCTTAGAAGTCAAAGGGTGGGTTCCACCCTGATGGGGTCACGGGGCTCCTTCTCGGGTCAGATCCTCAAACTCTGAATCCCTTAGCTCCTCTCCACCCTGGAATCAGCCTCAGTGCTCTCAGGAATCAACCTCCAAGAAGTGCGAAAATATTACCGACATTTTATTTTCCTAGTTCATATCATAGAAACTGTCAGAGCATCTTAACCTCTGCTCATTGACTGCATCCACAACAAATTCACAGATTTCCTTTTTTATTTTTCCCAATTAAAAAAATTCCTAAAACACAACAGATGAGGGACCCCTTGGGTGGCTCAGTGGGTTAAGCCGCTGCCTTCGGCTCAGGTCATGATCTCAGGGTCCCGGGATCGAGTCCTGCATCGGGCTCTCTGCTCAGTGGGGAGCCTGCTTCCCCCTCTCTCTGCCTGACACTCTGCCTGCTTGTGTGTGCTCTCTCTCTTTCTGACAAATAAATTTAAAAAATCTTAAAAACAAAACAAAACCACAGCAGATGAGCGTCCTGACAGCGTATTCTAAAAGGCAGCAGATCTTTGCAAACGTAACCAGGGAGTGAGACCCTGAGACAAAACAGGCTCCAGTCTTTGTGCTCCCTGCCCCCCCGGGGGTCCCTTCCTCTGGGCATCAGCTCTTGACAGCTTGCCTCAATCTTGGCTGCCCACCTCCACGGGCCCCTGCCCACGTGTGCACAGCCTCCCGCTGCCCTGCGCGGGGTAGTGTGGCGTCCCTGCGCTCAGAACCGTCCGGCTGAGGTCACGACTCCATCACAGTCTGAAGGACCTGAAGCGACAAGGACAGCTAGTGGAGCTCCAGGCAGCACACGAAGGCATTGCTGGGCCGTAAAAGCCCATCAGAGGTTGTGCGCCTCCAAGTCTTCCTCCGCAGAACCAAGAAAAGATGAAGCCAGACCCGTCTTCACCGCAGCCCAGACGTCTCCACACCGTGACGGCATGCTCTAAGAAGGATTTTCTAACTTGGAACTCAAAGAACGATGAAATTACTTTCAGGGGCTCTGCGCCGTATGGCCATTTATTGGGGAAAATAATTAGTTTTAACTTCCTTTGCACAGAGTCAACCCAACCACCGACTTCCAAAATTACCGACTTGAACGTTAACGAAGACCACAAGACGCGGTCGGCCCCGCGCGCGGCTGGGGCTTGGTCTGGCCGACGTGCCCGTTCGGGCTGAGCATCTGATTTGGTGGGTTTACATTTTGGGTGTGCGGAGTGTGTACAGTCCACAAATGACACCTTTGCGGGACCCAGAGCACGCCTTACTATTTGAAAGGGTTGTGAAGGTTTGTCGCTTCCGTATCTGTCTGTCATGCCGGTATTAGTCTGGCTGTGCTTTCTGGCGGGGGGACCAGAGACCAGAGGGCCAGCCCAGCTGTCGCCGATTCCTGTGGGGAAATGCGTTCCTCCGCGAGCTTTGCTTGATAACGAGGATTTCATTAACACGTTGTGGGCGATGTGAAGCCTGCCTGCTGGAAATGGGGCCAGCGGGGCCCCCCCTCCAAACGGCAGGTGTTTTCTCTGACATCTGGAGGGCAAGGGTGGTGCAGAATATGCAGATTCCCCCTGGCAAGGCTAGAAAGCAAGAAAGGAGCCGACGTGTGCAGAGCCCAGAGAGAAGCCTGAAGTCGGGGTGGAAACACACAGCCCCCAGCACCTCCGTGAGGAGTTCATGATGCAGTGGGGAAGGCCGTGCAGGTTGTTCTCTGTGCCCCACCCCGGGCCCTGCGGGCCCCCCAGTCCGCACGCCGCAGCCTGACCCCCTCCAACACGGCTGTTGTCTGTCCGCCCAGGGGAGGAGCTTGCTCGGCTGTGGGCCCTTCGCCAGCCTGGTGCTTCAGTAGATTGGCTCCTGAGGCCTGGCAGAAAACAGGCTTTGTTCCATTATTTACAAACGGCATCAAAGAAACCCAGCGTGGAGGCTGCCTCGCTCCTGCGCCTCGGGGGCTAAGCCCAGCAGGTGCACAGTGTGGGGAGACCCTGTTCTGAGCAGCAGGGAGGTGCCTCCCGTGGCAGGGGCCCTTCCGTGGGATCCGGCACCAGTGTGCCCTGAGCCCCTGCACCAGGAGGAAGGCAGGCCGCAGCGGGTGGCCCAGGCCCCGCCTGACCCCGGGACACAGCGCCCAGCACGAGTTTCAGGCTTTCCCATGGAAGGCGGCCTGTGAGAGCTGTGGCCTCAGTGCCCGGCTCCTGCCGTCTCCTTTGGAGAGTTAAGGCTGCCACAGTGAGGCTATGTTGGAGAATGAGTCAGCGCCTGCAGACTTTCGGTTTATGGTACAACCTGAAGTCCTCCACTGGAAAGGACTCAGAAAACTCTCGGCCTGAAGCTGGCTGCCGGACAGCCCATGTGTCCAGGGACCAAGAACGTAAATGCAGACAGATGTGGAAAGGCGTGTTTTGCACTTAAAAGAAACTTTCTCTCTTGCCAAAGGTACTACTCAAGATGGTTCCAGAAAACAGGCTTTGAGAGTTCAATAGTGGCCTTGGAGGGGGACTTCCCTCATCCAGGGTCCCTGGATAACAATGAGCCGGACTCTGAGGCAGGCTTCTTGCTTGTAGTGACAAGCCACGCCTTTCGGTCAGATGATACGGAACATTGCATCGTTCACTGAAATAGTAAACAGAGCACTGATCCCGAGGGCCGACTATCCCTCCCTCCATCCAGGCGTCCATCCGTCCATCCGTCCATCCATTCCTCCATCCATCCCCTTCCCCATTCATCCATCCATCCATCCGTCCGTCCATCCGTCCGTCCATCCATCCATCCATCTTCTCCTTTGTCCCGATAAAAAACAAACAAAACAAACAACAATAACAACAAAAACAAAAAGCAACTTAAGGCCAGAACTGTTGAGATACTTGAAGTCGGGGAAGAGGATGGAAGAGAGGACAAACAGGGACCGAAAACAAAGGGAAGAGCAGATAAAGATGTGGTCTGTGAGGGGAGGACTCTGTCCTTTCGGATCTGGGAGGACTACCAGGAAATATTCATTCCATCGTGGCCTGGCACTTGGCTCAGAAAAGGTCATGAGACCCGAGTAGATCGGGTCAGCATTTGCCCTGGGACTTTGCACAGAGCGAGCAGGCAGGAGGTGAGGGAGTGGGAGGCTGCGGTTGGTGAGGACACCGTGAGGGCGCACTGCCTCCGAAGGGAGCAAAGCTGTGTGGGGAGAAGCGGGACAGTGACACTGGGCTCACGGGTCAGCCGCATGCAGGCTCTCGACCGCGGGAGGTGAGGCAAACTGCTCTTCTTACAGCCGGCAGTCGAAGCCGGGACTTGGCTTTTAGATCCAGCAGGCCGGGTGGGTCCAGCCAGCATGGGGGTTTCCCTCCCCTGGCTAGGGCAGCCCCCTCAGCAGTGGTGGGGAGCAGAGACGGGCGGCCGTGTCCCTGGCTGCTCTGACGAAGGCTTGGAGTTCACCCCAGAACCACCGGATGTCTTTGGAGACGGTGCTGTCAGGGATTCCACGGCAGCGAGGCTGGACGTGGCCAGATCTCACCCCCAGGGGTCCTTTGTGACCAGAGGCGTGTGTTCTGTCCTTTGCTGGTTTCCCAGGAGTGGCGGTGTTCGGTGCCGGTGTGACACCTGGTGCTTCATAGCCAAGGATACTTTCATCTACTTAAAGTAAAAACATCAGAAGCTAAAAAAAAAAAAAGAAATCATACTCCCAGGAAACATGTCATTTTTGCTCACTGTTGTGTTATATTGTAGCTTTGGAAGTCATTAACTACTTGACAGTCGAGAAACTCCATCTCCATGGAAATAATTTTTCCAGTAAGCTCTGAAGCCACCGATGAAGGGTTGCAAGAGCCGCTTCTCACCCCCAGAAGGAGAGAAAATTTTGTTTTATTTTTAGAAGCAAGATATCCCGGATTACAGGTCTTGGTTACAAGGATTTAGGCAGCCATGAAACATTAATTCAATAAATAATGGAAATCCCATTTTTCACTTTCCTTTGTTCAATAGACTGTCGACAATCTCTGAAAAATGTCTTCCTGGAATCTTGTTTAACGTTTTGAAATATAACACCGACATTTTCAGAACATTTCTCAACATGCCAGACATTATGTTAGGTACTTGGATCCGATTGAAAATATTGCCACTGTGTCTGCCTTTGCCCTTAAGGGGATAACAACTTCATCAGGAGCGGGAGGAGGGGCAGCTGCAGGCTTGCCTGATAAATGCCAGAGCAAAGTGCGATCGTGGAGCAGGGGAGACCTCGGGCTTCTCCGCAAATCGTGGTCCCCGGTGGAATTCCAGAAAGAAGGTCTCCATAAAGCACCCGATCACTCTGCCGGTGGAGGGAAGTTGATTCTGAAGATGCTGATGTGGGGCCACTCGTGCCTGGACCCACTTTTCAGCCCTTCAAGGTTGTGGGACGCCGTGACGTCGTGCCAGGAGGACGGCAGCCCACACGTGAGGCGGCTGTGGGGCCGGTGGCCAGGCCGGCGCGGTGCCCGAGCGACGCTGGGATTCTGTGGCCAAGAGAGTTAGTTGGCGTTGGTCGTGCGTGGCCTATGCCCACGAGGAACTGGAGGTTACATCCGGGGCTCTTTCCCCGAGTCGGGAGATGCGGATTTTTTTAACCGGGTCATACTAATAAGGTCAAATGTTGCTTTGAAATATCAAATCAGACCAAGAAACACTTGTTTAGAAAGCAATCTGGCGTGCCTCCAAAATCCTCGAGAGGAGGCAGAAACGGTGACGGCCAAAGCCAAGCGTCTGGTACAAGAACATTTCTCACTCGAATCCAAGCTATTTCGCAGAGCGGAGTGTTCCCGCGGCAGTGTTCCCGCACAGGGTCCCTCTCTGCACGTGGTGCGGCTGGGAAGGCAAGGCGAGCCACACAGGCTCTACCAGAGCGTCGGAGCCCCTGGGGGCGCGCCCCACCGCTGGAACAGCTCACATCGCCTGCCTATCACAACACCAGCCCCCAGATGCGCTGTGACGTGAGGCCCCCGTGAGGACACGCGTCACAGGATTTCACTTTCCACTGAGAAGCTGTTCCTTCTGGTGGCATGTTCAACACATTTTTAAATACTATTTTAAAAAATCTAACTAAGGCCGTTGTAAAATGATAATAATATGTGTTTACTATTTTACCTTTATAAATGCACGTTTCTAATTTTTATAATGTTTATAAATTTTGCATTGGAAAACTTTTCTTTAACTGTTTGGATTCTGAGCACTGATTTGAACATCCAGCATCACTCCTGCTGTCGAGGGTGACTTGAGGAATGTCCCAACAAGGCCGGGACTGGGTGCGTCAGGCCAAAGCCTCCGACGCCGAGGGGCGTGCGTGAGGCCGTGCGGGGTGAGGGGACGCGGAGAGCAGGGCACCTCTGCGGGCTCCGAGGATGCCGGAGGGCGGGTGCTGGGCTCAGACCCCGGGGGATACTGCCCCCCACATCCACCCATAGCTTCCTTTCCTGGTGGGACAGGAAACAGGGATTGATCAACCCTGAGGACAGGAGAGGGGACAGAAGGACCGTCCTCATGCGGAGTCGTGGGTGCAGGAGGAGCAGCCCTCAGGTCAGTGCCCACGGGCCGGACCGGACAGCTCACGGCCCACACCTCCCCGCCTGCCCAGTTCCGAAGCGAGGCCGGTCCATAGGTGTCTCCCCTCCTCCCCACTCCAGCAGCCGCAGAAGCAGGAGAAAGAAGGCAGGTGACAGCCAAGTCAGTGACAGAGAGCCACCTGACGGAGGAGGAGGGAGCACCTGCACACGGCTCGCTGCTCGGGGCGAAGGAAAGCCCGTGTCGCGGGAGGAGCGGCGATCATCGGACAGCGCAGAAGTAAGACGGGGGTCGTCCTGGGATGTCCCCCAAACCTGCGTCTTTCCAGGAGCCTCAGAACGTGAGCTCCCTTAGACATGGATCGCTGTGGACGCAGCTGTTGAAGGGAGGATGAGCTCATATTGGAGAAGGCGGGCCGTCGGTCCGCACGCCTGGCGTCCCTTCAGGTAGAGGAGGAGACCGTGGCGGGGACGGGCAGAGGTAACGCGCCAGGGAGCACCGCAGACCGCCGGGAAGAGGCAAGGGAGGACCCTCCCCAGAGACCTAGAAGGGACGCAGTCCTGCTAGCACCCCGATTTTGGACACCCGGCCTCCAGAACTTTGAGACACGGC
The DNA here is from genome assembly GCA_003697995.1 of Taxidea taxus jeffersonii. NCBI lineage: Eukaryota > Metazoa > Chordata > Mammalia > Carnivora > Mustelidae > Taxidea > Taxidea taxus. The sequence continues at coordinate 29,075 of RCUC01154217.1, forward strand.
GGTCCTGTCCTAACCACTGTGCAGTGGCAGCCCCCGGGGCGGTGCAGGGGCTCCTTAGGAAACGCTGCTGGCCACACCAGCTCCCTCCAGAGCTTCCCGAGAGGCACGGGGAGCTGGCAGTCTTCAGAGTATTTTTGGCGACTAAACTGTATTTATTTCTTCGTATGCGGCACCGAGAGGGCCTGAGCCATGGGGGGTGCCGGCTTTTATCCGGATGAAAATGTGACGGGCTGACGTCTATTTCACAGGATCATCGTGAGACCCCTAGGACACAGTCTGGGTAACCGATGTCCGGGCCTGGCGCACAGGACGTTACCAACAGCGTGTCGTAGGATGGGGCACATTGAGAGGGCCCAATTTTATGGACTGTTGACAGCAAAATAGGCAAATGTAAAATATAAAGTATTTGTTACATTTTTTTTTCTTTTTCCTTTTCTTTATTCTAAGGTTTCTAGCAGGTCTTTGACAAAACACATGTGTGTAAAGATTTTACATAAAGATCTATTTGATGGAGCACCTGGGTGGCTCAGTGGGTGAAACATCCGACACTCGATGTCGGCTGAGGTTGTGATCTCAGGGTCGTGAGATCAGTCCCCACATCCGGCTCCTTGCTCAGAGCAGGGTCTGCTGGAGGTTCTCTCCCTCCCACTCCCTTTGCCAAACCCTCCCCCCAGCTTGCATCCTCTCTGTATCTCAAACAAATAAAATAAAAAATCTTAAAAAATAAAGATCTATTGCCGACATTGTGTAAAGATACATAAAGATAATAAAGGTGGCTACATTCGCTAGACACTTGGGAAAAACGAAGGTGCAGTGCGGCAGATTAATACACGGTGGCAACTACACTCAAAATAGCTCAAACACCGCAGTCAGTATCTGCCACCTCAACCCTGGGCGCACGGATTTCGACGACCCCAAGACAGCTTAAACGGAAAGATTATGGGAGTTGGTTCTGAGTCTTTCCGAAGAGTCACTCTGCAGCGAGGACTGGAAGCGATCTGAGTTGGGCCACCAGTCCAGCGGCTCGCAGGCTGCCTGAGACCCGGGAGGAGGGAGATCATTCTCCGTCCTGCGGGGCGGTCCAGCCTTCAGGGCCCCCTCACCAGGTCATGGCCGGGGGAGCCGCCAGCACACGCGTACCCAGAGCAGTGCTGGAGAGAGGTCGGCGGAGGCAAGCACAGGACACGGACATCTGCCGACTCCGTCAACAGAGAGCCCGAGGGAGAGAGAACGCCTTCCTTCGGAGACGTGGTTTCTAGGCAGATGCTGATGTGGGGCTCTGCACTGAGCGAGGCGGGTGAGCGTTCGTTCGCCCTGGGTGGACTCGGGGCACTTCCCACCAGCAGGATGATGCTGCCCCTCGCAGAAGGGGTGGGCCTGCTGCCATTGCCTGCCCCTTCACTTCCCGAGCACTGACCAAGGCCCACTGTGTGGCTTCTCTCCCCTTGGAGACTGTAACCCTAAGGGAAGGAAAGTCCCATAAACAAGTGAGTACATGAATGGCCGAGCACTTTCACTTACTGGCAGACATACCTTGAAAATCAGAAGTTGCTGTGTTGGATGCCATGTGTGGGGCTGGAGAGCTATTTCCAAGGTGGGCTGGGAGGGTCTCTTAGGGTTAGTGACCTGTGAGCAAGGGGCAGAGCATGAGAAGATCCCGGGCAGGATGCTCCAGGAGCGGACGGCAAGTGCAAAGGCCCAGGGGCTGGAGTGGTCCACACCGTGGAGAAGAGAGAGGTGCCAGCAGGGCTGGAGAGGGCACGGGGAGGGCGCGAGTGAGTGTGGGTAGGCGCCAGTCGGAGAATCTTACTCAAAGTGTTCCTCGCTGGGGCTCAGGGCTCAGCTGCACCAGCGACACTCTCTTTTCGAGGAATCCGGACAGGGACCCATCCTAAAACGGGGCTCCGAATGCTTTCCAGAAGGTCTGGAACAAGGGGGGCCCATGGTGGGCCACAGCAGAAGTGGATGGAGTAGGCCATGTGCACCTCCAACGACCTCCTATTCCTACCTCACAGCACATGGAGCCCGCTGGGCAGCTCGAGGCAGCCCTGGACCCGGGAACTGAGCTGTCCCGTGTGCCCCAGCAGGTTGGACAGGTGCACCCAGGCTTTAGCCATGACACTCCGAAGTGCAGAGGAGGGCCACCGTCCCTGGAGGTCCCTCTGTTGGCCCCAAAGTGCCCCTGGCAGGAGGGGGTCTGGTGGGGGAGCTGGCAGGTGGCCGGGAGCAAGAGCGGGCGGCACCAGGGGGCAAAGGCAAAAGCGCCCGGGCCCCACACAGCTGTCTCGGCAGCAGGCTGGGTGTGGCCGCAGCACCCAGTGGGACGTGACCTGCGATGGTGCTGGGGCTGCTGCCGGAGCGTCTGAGGGCCGAGCGCCTGGCACGGGGAGGACACAGCGGGGGCTAGCTGGCTGCTCTGGGAGTCAGGGAGCTTTCAGGGGGAGAACCGGGAAGGAGTGATCAGGCTTTGGGGTCAAGTCTCAGGACCCCAATGCACCCTCTGCTGCCAGTGCACCTCTGGGGGTGGGGTGGACGGCGCCAGGCAGAGGCCGGGCGGTTGGGGGGCGTGTGGGTGCTGGGCAGACCCACTACCACCGGCGGGCTGGGCACGCTGACACGAGCAGGCCCCTCTGCTGTGACCTGTACCGGCCCCGCCGCGCGGCCCGGCTCTTGCCTTCCCTCTACCCGATGTTCCAGCATCCCCCCCCCCCCCCCCGCCGCCTACCATGTGCTTCCCCAGCAGACCTGCTCGTGCTCAGGACCGGGACCAGCTGAACCAAACCCTACCACCTGGGGCTCCAGTCCCCCAGACAGGTGGCTCTGGACCAGGATTCTGCTTGGACTCCTGGAGCTTCTGGACATGACCCAGCCCTGGCCCCAGGCCACTGGTGCCCCTCCACGGGGGGGGGAGGGGGCTTCCCCCCCTGCATTCAGCCCGGCGGGGTCCCTCGGGGTCCCTGCAGGGGCACAACACGCCCTTCTGGCCCTGGAGGAAATCCAGGCTGTCGGGTACAGGGCCAGACTGAGCAGGGCTCCCTCTGCGGCTGTGTCTGGTTCCAGGAAACCCCCCTCTCCTGAAGTAGGGCTGCGGGGATCCCCTAGTCCCCCATCCCAGGCAGGCGATTACATCTGCAGGCACTTGAACCTTGACGAGGTGGGTTCGGGCCTTTCTGCTTGGAGGTGCCTGGGCCCCCACCCAAATCAGACGCTGCAGACAGGGTCCCGAGGGAAGGGTCCCGAGGCCATGCTCCCCAGCCACACCGCGTCCCTGCTCAGCTCTGCCTGGCACCCCACCCCCCACCATCAGCTTTATCCCTGTGGGATGGACCCTTGGCTTTGATCTTCAAAGTCCAGGAAAACCAAGAGCTTCAGGCTGTTATGTCCAAGTTAGAGAAGTGGGAATTCCCAGAAAACAGGGAGACGCCTCGAGTTACGCGAGCAGCTTAGGGCAGCGAGGGCCACGGGAGGGTGCGTGGAACCTTGCGGGGATGTGCAAGCCCACAGAAGAGGGTGTGCACGGCTGTCCCCATTCATCACACGCCACCCCGCCCCCGCACTCAGCCCGGAGCCTCGGATGCCGCCGCCTGGCCTAGTGGGGTCTGCGTGACACCGCGTCCCCGGGGCTCGGGGCCTGGTCCTGGCTGGCCTGGACCTGGCATTGCCTTGGGAGGTGAAGACTGCGCACCCGGAACTCGGCCGTTTGCCTCCCAGGAAAGACCCAGAGACCGCACCCAGTCCTGCCCGTCCCTACTCCTCAGACACATCTTTGCTCCGAGCTCCTGGGGCAGAGCCGTGTCCTTGTTCTCGACACCGACACTGATATCCTGTAGAGGATGGGGGCGGGGGGGCGGTGGCCAGCCAGGGACAGGCTGTTCAAGCGTCTGGCACTGCTGAAGAGGCCACTGCCCGCAGCCCGCGGCCCGGGGCCTCCCGTCCACCCGAGGGGCGCGGCCTGAGACGAGAAAGTGCAGGCCGTCCGGGGACAGGAGCTGCGGAGGCCGACTGCGCACGTCCCCCAGGCTTTAGTTTTGGTGACCCCTCAACTCTGGCTACATGCGACCCTCCTCTGGTAGGACACACGTTCCCCCGGAGCAGGGTGAAGCTGCTTCTGGTCAACCGAAAGCGGGAGCTGTTTCATGCTCACATCCACTTTTCGGGGTTCCCGATTTCAGTTCTCATCAGCAGTCCCGTGGGGCTCCCGACTGGTGTTTGCCAGTGCGGTGTCTCCAGTGGCTGCTCCCACCGCTTCCTCTGAGTTCCACACCTTCCCCGCACTTAGTGACCGGCGGTCCCGGACCGCCCTTCACGCCCTGTGCCGGAGAAAAGCATCTCCACGTTGGCTGACCCTCGCCCGCCAAATCGCCCCCGACCCCCCACGGCGGTGACGCGGACCTCCCCCCGCCGCACCCGAGGGGCCCGCAAAGGGCGACAAGGGCCTGCTGCCATGAGCGCCGTCAGGGCGCACCCCCACCCGAAGCACAGGCGGTGAAGCCACAGGACAGCCGTGACCGAAGCTGACGTCAGTGGTGCCACAGGGAAGCGAGCAGGCTGGACCCGCCTGCACACTGGTCCATGTTGGAAGTAAACCGTACCTGTCCTTCAAAATCAAGACACCTCTGGAAGTATCTTTGCTTTTGTGCGATTTAGTAACAGTGCCTGGTTTACTCTTCAGTTCAAAATCACAGAAAATAAAGTTCATAATTTGCATGATTAACCCAGGAGAAGCTGCAGTCGAAAAGGAGAGCAGTGTTCCAAGGGAAACGTGCATCGGAACGGCTCCTGACTCCGCCGCCAGGCTCTGTCTTACTTGCCATCCTCGTAACTGCCTCGTACTTACGTAGAGAATTCAATAGATTTAAGGATGAAGGAGTGAGTCCTCTCGGGCGAAGACCGGAGCAGAGACCCAGCCGGCATCACACCAGGCCCAGGACCTGACATGAGCTTGAACAAGTCAGTGACAGTGGCTTCAGGGTCAACAGCATACCTAACCACATGTGTCTCGCCCTCCTCCAGAACCCTGGGGCCAAGGAGTCGGGGCAATGACCACACCAGCTTGGGAAAGCCTTGAAGACACATGGAGCAGCGGCTTGAGGCTTGGCGTGAGGTGCCGTGGCTGTGGGCCGTGGCTGTGGACCGTGGCCGTCCAACATGGCAGCTAGAGTAGTGGCTGCAGGTGCTCATTTCCACTTGGGCTGTTTGGAATGCAGACCAAGGTAATTTTGAAATTTGGGTGGGTGAGATTTTTCTTAAATAAAGCATCTTAAAATTTTAGGTTGTGAATGTGTAATATGTAACATGGAGGAAGAAATAATGATGTCGCCTGAGATCTTACACGTCTAAGGCCAAGGGAAGCAGTGACATGAACTACGCATCGGAAACAACATTGTTCAATGGGCTGGGTTCTGAGTGCGAATGTCAGGAGCTCACATGTGGGAGGTATTTGAAAACACCCAGATGGAAATAAATCCACAGAGAGAAAAGAGCATATCCAAAATGCAGAAGCAGGCATAGTCCCCACGATCCACTGCCGCCCGGTCCAGGCCAGGGCAGGGGAACCACCTGTATTTGGGGAAGGTTCTCTCTCATGGGGATTAATCAGACCCATGGGGAGAAGAGAAGACATTATCTCAGGAATTATTCACATGAAATGTTTCACAGTAAAAAGTAAAAGTTGATGGGTTCAGGAGCTCCGACCAGGGTTATGCAATCTGGAAGCTAGATTTATTGTATGACATGGTATTATGATTATTAACAGTGATTATTTATTAAAGATCTACAATGGGATAACCATTTTTCTACACATTCCTTCACTTTGTTCTCAGAATCACCTTGAAAATAGGTTAAAAGTTTGTGTTTACATTAATCAACTGATTATTTCCCCAGAGAACCCAAACACATGATACAAAATTCCGAAGGTAGGAAGGGTACCATGAAAAGGGAGCCCTCGACCGCCTCCTTGAGCCAATCAATTAATCCCAGAAGGAAGCAGCATCAGGAACGCTTCTGCGAATATCCCCCCATACAGTTGATGTGTTTGTTGATGAATGATAAAGACCATGCACGGCCCTAGGCATCTTACTTGTGACTTTGCACTCAATAGGCGGTAACACCTGGTCCTTTGGAGCCAGCCCATCTCAGCACATACAAACCCTCGTTCAAACAGATGGTCGCATAGAATTTCACTTACTTTATCAGCCCCTCCCGAGGGTCCCTTTGCTGCCATGTTTTGTTATTACAGATAACACCTCCGGGAACAAGCTGGTGTGAGTCCTTCCAAACGGGTGTAAACGTCTGTGATGCACAGCTTCTCAAAGTGTGGTCCCTGCAGCTCTGAGACCCTTCCAGGGGACCGGCAGGGGCTTCCTTGTCCAGCTTCATTCTGGAGTGTGGCCAGACTCCCTGCACACTCTTCAACCAAAGTGACATAGCACATATCACACAGGCTGAATGCAGATGCAGATGTGGGGGCCCAGGTACCTTCTCTCAGACCAGACATCAAAGAAATTTGCAAAAAATAAAATAAAATGATGCCCTCTTTCACTAATTTTTTGAAAATATAATTTTTAATAAAGTATGTGCTATTTATGTTCTCATGCAATGGGTTTATTGTTATTTTATAACAATATATATCTTTTAAATTTCAGTTTAAAAGATATATATATCTTTTAAATATGTGTATTTAAAAGATATATCTTTTATATATATAAAAGATATATATAAATATTTTATATATATAAATTTTATACATATAAGTCATTTTCAGGATCCTCAATAATTGTTAGCGTGCGAAGTGGTCAGAAAGTTGGAGAATTGCGGCTGTAATATTCCATTCTAGAATTGGTGGATAAAGTACGTGCTTTCACATTTTGATATTGTCAAATATCCCTTCATGTAAATTCTATCAATTTGCATTCCTCCCAGGGATGTATAAAGTTGCCTGTTTTCTCAAAGCCTGCCCAGCGGGGACAAAGCTTCTTGATCTTTGTCCACCTGAAGCTCAAGACACTACCTCCTTGTAGTTTAATTTTGCATTAACTTGAGTGTAACTCTATTTGGTTGAGAATCAGTGATATTCTCTTTTTGGTAAATTATGTGTTCATGCTCTTTGTCCATTTTCCCACTAGATTATTTGTATGTTTCTCGATTTATAAGTGCTTTTTCTTTTTTTTTAAAGATTTTATTTATTTGATAGAGAGAGATCACAAGTAGGCAGAGAGGCAGGCAGAGAGAGGGAAGCAGGCTCCCTGCTGAGCAGAGATTCCCAACTCCCGACGCGGAACTTGCTCCCAGGACCCTGAGATCATGACCTGAGCCGAAGGCAGCGGCTCAACCCACTGAGCCACCCAGGCGCCCTATAAGTGCTTTTTCTGTGTTAAGGACCTTGGCCACTTGTCCGGATATACATTGTACTTTCTTACTGGACCCATTTCTGGACTTCCTATTCTATTCCAATAGCTTTCAACAACCAAGCAAAGAAGACTTTTCCAACCACTAGAGTTATGTATGAACCGGCTTTCTTGCTAAGACATGGGCATGTTCTCAAAGGAAAATATTTGCACCAAACAAACAAAATGTTTGCCACCAAAACCCCCAGCCTCCCGAGAGAAGTGAAGTACAGGAAGAAAGGCTTCCATCTTGCCACAGATGTCCGCTCTAAAGCCAAGTGTATCCATTTCCTAGTGCTGTTGTAACAAAGTATCACCAAGTTTGTCTCCCTGGGTTCCAATACCAAACATGTATTTGTTGCTTATCTGAAATTCACATTTAACTGACATCATGTATTATTTATTTATTAAATCCAGCCACCCTGGTTCAATGGGTTAAAGCCGCTGCCTTCGGCTCTGGTCATGATCCCAGGGTCGTGGGATCGAGCCCCTCATCGGGCTCTCTGCTCTGCGGACAGCCTGCTTCCTTCCTCCTCTCTCTCTGCCTGCCTCTCTGCCTACTTGTGATCTCTATCAAATAAATAAATACAATCTTAAAAAAAAAAAAAAAAGAAATCCAGCCACCCTACCTCTGATCTCACATTTATTCTACAAGTGAAAAATTCAGGCATAGACTAGTTCTAAAAAAATAACAGACAAAAATGGGGGGGGATTTTTATTTGAGGTGATTCACTGTATTGTTGAGGACTGCACTTTACTTCCATGGGTTTTGATTTTTCAATAAAGGAAGAATTGGAGGCTAAAAACACCTGCCTCTAATAAATTCACAAATCCATCATGAGATGAATAGAAGGAAAGTATGCAATAGTTTTCTGAGCTCCTGGGGAACCTGCATTTCATAATCAAAGGTATTTATTACAGCAATTCCTCCAGAAGCCTGCATTCCTGGACTTCCCTCTGGCCTCCTGCATGCTGCAGTCACTGTCCACCATTTCTTCCAGCCCTGCTGACAAGTCCCGGGAGGAGGCAATTATGCCCTAACCTTCCACCCCGGAGACCAGAGTTCAGGCTCTGTTTCTGTTTTACTTCCCCTCTGGGGCCTGAACTGCTTCTGATGTCAGCTCTCTCCTTCTGCACACCACTGTTTAACTCTTTGAAGGGAATCCCGCAGCAAGCTCAGGAAAGATGCTGCGTAAACAGATTTTAGGTCCCTCCTTTGTTGCCCATCTTTGTGCATTCACAAACATGCTCTGTCTTCCCCAGCCACAGTGTGCAACAAACAATTCTCTCGTGTTTTCATTTCTGATTTCACAGTGAGAACTGCATAAGAAATGAATGCAACTGAGCATTTTGATGGACAAGAGCTCAGGTTCCTCGTTACTACTGATTTGCTCAAGGGCAGGGATCTGGACTTGTGAGATTTCTTCGAGATCACGCATTTTCCTTCTCTGTTCTGTCCGTTCTCGGCGCTGTCATCAAAGGGGGCAAGCAAGGGCAGCTTCTGGTTCTCAGAGTTCAGGAAATGTATTTCATTTCCTTTGAAGGTAGATGGGTCTTATCAAAACAGGCGGTAGCTTCAGGATCGCTAGCCAGACTCAGCGGGGAAGCCTCCAACAAGTAATCTAATCCATGGGTCACATGGTCTACCTCTTAAAGAAGGAGGGAGTGGTTAAGATCTTTAAAAAAAAACAACAAAACCCTGGATCTTTTATGGCCCTTTGTCCAAGAGCAGAGTTAAACCACCATCTCCCATCAGTATTCCTCAAGGACGTTTGTGTGACTCTAATGACACTGGCGGCCATACTTCCTCCGGGTTGTTTGTAAACAGATCGGATCACGTGTGAGTGTGAATGACCAACTAGTAGACAGCCCGACACACAGACGGTCATGCGGGGGGGTGGGCAGAGAATTGCCCCAGCTTCTCCTGGGCCTGGCACTGAGTAAGTCAGCTGTAAAGTAATAATCACCAAGCCCAGGATAGTTCTTAAAGTTGATTCATTTGTCCTTTTTCATAGGATGGATTTCAACAGACACCTTCTCTCTCCAGAATATTTTTCAGAGACATGTGACCCCTGGTTGTAATACTTACTTGCATTTCACTTCCTTTTCTAGAAGCAAATTTCTTAAGGAAACATTCCCTTTGTTAGCAGCAATCTCTGTTTCATATGTCTTAGTGGTTGTTGCTGTCATTTTGGTCCTTCTGGAAAACCCACCCAGAATTCCATTAAATCAGAGCAAAACAGAGGTCCCTTCCCATGTGCATGGCCTTCCTCCCCCGGCACTTGTGTGGAACACACGATTTCCAACTTTTTCTCTCCCTTTTTTTGTAAATTGAATGCTATTTTCAATGCAAACAGACTCCTTGTGGTAGGGATGTGTAAAGGATTCTTTGGAAGAGCATATACTCTTCTTTCTAATCTGCATTTAATGGTCACCTCCTAATTCGTGTGTGTTGTGACCTTCAGTGTTCATTCCTTTGGCTCTCTGGAAATGGAGCACACCAGTGTTGGACTTCTTTTTCCGTTTCCATCATAAAACGCTACCATGGTGCAATGTTACAGGTAATGTTTTGCGAGGATAGTGTCCAAACACTCCAGGCGTGTGCTCAAGGACTAGTCTGAAAACAGACGATATATTTAGGATCCCGAAGAGCGGTGATATGCGTCTCCACAAATACATCACAACCCGTTGCTCCCTTTGGATAGAACGTCGAGACCGTCAGAGTGGTCCCCGCTTAACAGAGTGAGGCTTCACGACTGCCGCGGAGCCAGCCTCCCTGACTCACCCAAGTTATGCCCACGTTCTGCGGCTTCTGGAACAGAAGATAGGACTCTTACTACCGAATAGCAGACGGATGTGGCATTTCGATAGGCATTTCTCCTCCCCATCTTCTTTCACTCCCTCACTCAGCGGTATCTTTCCTGCACACCTCCTTGTTTTCCACGTGCGTTTCCTGGTTCCCCTGCCTCCATCACCGGGGCAAGGGAGCGGCGCGTTTGCTGACTTTGCCAACGGACTCATGACCGCAGCTACTGAAGGACTGATGGTCCCCCCCTCGGCCGCGCGGGGTGCAGCTCGTTTTTAACGACATTGGGAGGTGTCTTGCATTCTTTCCCATATCAGCTCTCCACAGGTCAGGCCCTTATCTTGGAGATAAACAACAGACGCACCACGTGTTCTATAAATCAAGACTCATGGCTCATCAGTATATGCGTGGGTGTAGGGATGCAGAATCCAGCCATCAGGAAGAGCAGGGGTATTTTAAACTATTACCTGCTGATGACTTGGTCCATGAGGAGACTCCTGAGGCCTCCGCTGTGTAGCTTGAAGGCGGGGCCTGAGCTGCCTTTGTCTTCAGAGCCTCCCGCGCGCTGGACCAGGCATGCAGTGAACGTTTGCCAAACGGTCTTGCGTCTTCGAGACTGTGGCGCAGTTTTCCAATCATGAGAGTCTATGACGTAGAGCTGTCTGTAGCTTAGTGTGAGAGTATGTAATGAATTCTTTTTTTTTAAGATTTTATTTATTTGACAGACAGAGATCCCAAACAGGCAGAGAGGCAGGCAGAGAGAGGAGGAAGCAGGCTCCCCACAGAGCAGAGAGCCCGATGCGGGGCTCGATCCCAGGACCCTGAGATCATGACCTGATCCGAAGGCAGAGGCTTCACCCACGGAGCCACCCAGGCACCCTGAGGATTTAATGAATTCTTACCGCTTGACAATCGGCGATCTGTGCAGCATTTGGGATGATTTCAGTAACCCTCATTCCAGTGGAAGAGAAATTTCCTAAGGATTCAAGTCCAAGATTTTTTTCCTTTTATTACGTCAATTACCATGACTTGGTCCTGGGTATTAAGACAAGACTTGGCAATTCTCTTTAATCCACAAGTCTCTCCTCTGCACCCCAAGTAATTTACTTCTATATTGAAGAAAGTTGAATGTCCCTGGGCGTTGATCCCATCTCAATGAATGGTCCTGGAAACAGACAGACGCTTGCCAAGCTTTACTTCAACACATAACCCGTGACTATTGGTTTTCTCATTTAGAATTTCAGGTAATCCTGACCGAATCACTTATATCACAATCAAAAAGCAGGTGTGTTTGTTTTGGAGACAAAACCAATGACACAAGAATGGCACATTGACTAATTCTGGCACAAACAGAAACAGAAAATACGGGCTGCGCTTACTGCATCTACGCTGACCCGTTCCATCGAGCGCTCCAAGTCCTCTGGTCCCGTACTCTGTGTATCACGCAGAGAGAACACTTTCAAAGAGGGGCAGGTTGTTTGTGGACCAGATTCTCACTTCAGAAATATTCAGAATCTACACCAGGGCTGATATGGGAAAATGCCATTGACTGAGTTGGGATAAAATGTTAGCAGGTGGCACGGCCCAGCCCCCGGTTTTAACAACTTGCCAGGGGAAGCTGGGGGAAGTATGCTTAGAAGTCACTCTGTGCTCCTCTTCACTTTGGTTTCAGATAATGATAGAACACTTTAAGAATTATAGTAATTTTGGGGAAATGTTTTAAAGTAACAGAAAATAAATTGCCTTCCTAAAAATATCTCACGGTGAATCAGGGAACTAGTGATGTGTGTACTATTGTGAATGCTGACGTGGAAGAGAGCTTGCTTCTCCAGGGGCGGCCGCATGCTGGGACAGAGATGTCCCTGGGCCCCAGCCCTCAGAAGGAGCCTCCCGATGGAGGGAAGACCTGGGTTCTCCGTTGTGGGGCAGGGGACACCTGCTAGGAATATGGGAAGCATCACGAGCAATGCCGCGACAATGAGGCTGACGGCCTGAACAGGAATCCTGGGTTTCTGTAGGCAGCATTGGGACATAGGGCCGGAGGTGGTAAGTCGCCAAAATTTGGTCTATCAATTTAATGCAATCCCATCAAGCACCCCCCCAGAGTTTTTCATGGAGCTTTACAAGCTGATTCTAAAACAAAGCCAAACAAAATGATGAAAAATTAAAGGCCCAGGAATGGTCAACACACACAGGAAGAGGGAATGTGAGAACCAGATAGCAACAGTTATTATGAGCTATTAGGATGCAAACATAGGGACCTGTAGGGGCACCTGCTCCCCAACGTTCACAGCGGCGATGCCCACAAGAGCCAAACTGTGGAAAGAGCCCAGATGTCCCTCGATACATGAATGGATCAAGACAATGTGCTTCATTCATGCAATGGGATATTACTCAGCCATCAAAAAGAAGGAAATCTTGCCATTTGCAATGACATGGATGGAACTATAGGGACTATGCTAAATGAAATAAGTCAATCAGAGAAAGACAAATTCATATAATTTCACTCATATGTGGAATTTAAGAAACAAAACAGAGGAGCATAGGGGAAGGGAAGAAAAATATACGGCAAGATAAAAACAGAGAGGAGACCCCTAAGAGATTCTTAACTCCAGGCAACAAGCTGGGGGTTACCAGAGGGGAGGCAGGTGGGGGACGGGGTGACTAGGGGACGGGCATGAAGGAGGGCACGTGATGTGAGGAGTTCTGGGCATCGTACGCCACTGAGAAGTCACTAGATACTCCCCCTAAAAGGAATAATACACTATATGTTAGCTAGATTGAATTTAAATTTACAAACATTTTTTAAAATGGGAAAAAAGGCCAGTTGCCCACGATTGGTCACTGGATTACAGCGGACAGCCCAGACACGAGCCCAACCCACAAGACCTTCGGTTTATGTCACTGCGCTCCCAACGTTGCAGAGGGACATTGCAGAGGGACGGAGAGGGATAACCCACCTCACGAAGGCAGGAAAGGCAAGTGTTCATTTGGAAAACCAGTGAGCAACAATTCCTGCTTCACACCACATCCAAAGCAATCCGTCAGAAGAAAACACTTCAGAACCACTAGTAGAAAATACTGGTAGATTTCTCTCTGTCCTCGTGGCAAAGAAGGAATCTTAAATAGGAATCATAAGTGTTAATCACGAAAAATAATACACTGGATTCTATTAAAATTAGAAATTCTGCTCATCATAAAGTCAACATAGAGAAAACACAGACTATAAATGGGAGAAAATATTCTCAGTGTGTTTAACCCGAAAGAATCAGTGTCAAGAATATGTCAAAAACTAAAAACCCATAAAAAAATGATAACAACCCTGTAGCAAAAAGGGGCAAAAACTGCCAGGCATTTCAGAACAGAGAGAACTCAACATCCAATAAGAAAATTAAGAGGTTGTTGGCCTCCTTAGTAATCAGAGAAATGCAAATCACCCTTTCTGATTCCCGAGGTCTGGGCCAGGGGTGGGGACTCAAGAATTTTCATTTCTAGAGAGTTCCTGTTTCCAGTGCTGCGGTGCAGAGATGTGACGTGCATAACTGCTGGCTGAAAGAATGTCTTTTAATACAGAAAGTACAAAAGCAGCAAAACCCAAACAAAATGCTCCTCCTTAGGCTTGAGCGCACACACGCACCTGCTCTCTCCAGGAAACCGAGCCACCAGGAGCCCCGGGAGCCCCGGATGCAGGCAGTGCTCCCTGCGGGGGCCTGTGGGGTCATCCCTGTGGAAGGTGTTGGTTGGGGAGGGAGGTGAGTGTAGGGTTTTCGTGATATGACTGAAAACAAGGAAGTGAATTAAAAAAATTTTTAAATGTAAAATACCACATAACTCCAAAAAACTTACCTCAGTTTTCTACCATGTATCATGTACTATAAGTCAACTTTCTAAATGGGATTACAGTCCTTTATTATAAGCCCCTAGTGGTCCTATGGTATACATTAAAAAAAAAAAACCGCTACTACAAAATTTTTCTGTTCTTTTTTGTTTTCGCCTATCGTGTACTTAAGCTATAGATAACTGTTGAATAAAAAGCCTACATAGGTATAAATGCAAGAGTTAACTGATCCTGTTTGCTGACGTCCTTTTCGTGTTCCCCAGAAGGCGGCACCCATTAGTCCAGCATCTTCTCCTGTTTCTTGCCTTCCTTTTTCTTCTTCTTAGATTCTGCTTGAGGTTTGGGAAATAAATAAAAGGCAAGGGGGCAGGAGAGTCGAGTATGAACCAGTCACGAGAGAGTGCCGTGAATCAAGAAGAGCTAATTCAGTGATATGAACTGGAGTTTCGTTTAAAAATATATAAAACAGGGGCACCTGGGTGGCTCAGTGGGTTAAAGCCTCTGACTTCAGCTCAGGTCATGATCTCAGGTCCTGGGATCGAGCCCCGCATCGGGCTCTCTGCTCAGCGGGGAGCCTGCTTCCTCCTTTCTCTCTGCCTGCTTCTCTGCCTACTTGTGATCTCCGTCTGTCAAATAAATAAATAAAATCTTTAAAAAATATATATATATATAACAAAAGAAAAAAAAAACATAGATGCCAGTATGAACAGCAAGCGAAGAAGGTTCCAGCTGGATGTTTGAGGAGTCCCACGCATGGTGCCCAGGAAACCAGGAAACGCTGAGAGAGGACAGGTCGGGAGTGGCTCTGTGCAGCAAGGTGTCTGCAGGCTACAGTGCGGGCAGCGGGAGGCAGGCTCACTGCTGGGCTGCCCTTCCCTTTAGGCATCTGTGGGGGACATCACCATCCAGTGAGGTACAAGATGAGGGAGTGGCAGGGAGACAGTCAGGAGGGAGTGCGTCCCAGCACATCCCTGAGCGGCCTGGGCAGGTTCGTCATCTGTTGAGTAGGGACCCACCTGGAGGTCAGTGTGGGCATGATCTCGAGCAGGGGATGGAGGGTTGTTCTGCAGATGGCCGAACTCAGGAAACACCAGCACTCGTGGTAAGAAGGAGGTGACTTCCAACAATAGGCTTTGGCGGTGTCTCTGTTCAATCCGGGTGTCCTTGGTCACCTAGATAAAACGGAGCCCTCCACAGCCCACCTGCCCTTTGTCCACGCAGCTCTGCTTGCTGCACAGCGTTTCTCACCATCTGAAGCTGACATCCATGGACTCGTTAGCTTACTTACTGCACATCTGCTCCAAAAACACAGGCTCCAGGAGGACAGGGTCTCGTCTATCCCACTCCAAGGGCCCTGGCCGCCTTGACCCAGAAGCGCAGGGTCTCCACGCCCGGGGCCGGCCAGCAGCTCCCTGGAGACGCTGAAGGCTTTGCTGGCAAGACCCTGGGGGGCGAGTCCCCCGCTGGCAGCTGGGGTCCCGGACCTTCCTCACAGTGGGTGCTGGGATGAGGGTCTCTTCGGGGTCCACTGCGGAGAAGGCCATCGTGTAGTTCATTATGGAGACAATTTTCTAACTTCGCTCCAACGTTCCGGTTCCGACGCATCTAAACTCAGGTTGACTCAGGAATCGCATGGCCCTGAAGTTCTGATTCAGTAGAGCTCGCAGTCCTGCTGGAGTTCTGCACCCACGGCAGCACTGACACTGGCCCAGGCCTGGACCGCAGCCCCACGGCTTCTGATGTGGCTGAGCTGCATGTGGCCTGTGCACCAGGGTTCTTTAAAAAAAAAAAAAATCACCGAGAACTGTTCGAACGGCAGCCAAGATTGAGAGCCATGACCGGACAGCAAGGCAGTGACTTCCAGTTCTTGGAAAGATGACATGAAACCATGAGCATCGCTGGGCATGCCCGTTCTGTTACAGGCTGACTTATGTCCCTCCAAATTCCCATGTGGAAGCTCTCGCCCCCCATGACCTCACCTTATTTGGAAACAGGGTCTTTCCATTGGTAATCAAGCTAAAATGACGTCCTCAGGGAGGATCCCATACGACTCACAAAATGGGGCAATGTGGACACAGACATTCACAGAGGGAAGATGATGCGGAGGCGGGTGTGCCACCATGAGCCTTCCGGAGAACGCACCTGCAGACAGTGAGGGGACCCGCCCCTGAGCTCGGGCCCCGGCGCGCTCAGTTCCCACACGACGGCCCAGCCGAGCACACACTCACGGCACACGCACACCTCTGGCTAGACGGTGCGCGGGGCCTCACGGCTTGTGAGCCGAACTCCTGGCTCCAACTGTCTCACCTCTCAAGCGTACACGCTGTGAAATGGGCCTGTGTTACCAGCCTTCCCGGCGACAGTGCTGAGGTCCAGAGAACCAGAGCCCCCATCACACAGGTGTGGCTGGGGAGCCCATCCCTGGTCTGTGCCCCGCCCCGCTCCAGAGCCAAGGAAGGTGCTGGGGCCTGAGGGGGAGGGTGTGGAGGAGCGGGGATGAGGTGCGCAGGGACACCTGACTGCTCTGACCCTCCTGCTCCACCGGTGGCCACCTCTCGGCTCCTGCCACTGTTTCTGCCCGTGTTCTATGGTGGGAACCTCAGGGTCCCGACCGAGAACTCGGCTGCTGGTGGTCTTCCTTCGTCCCTCTCCACAGCTCACCCTGGCAGCTCCTGAAAGTCAGGGGCAGGTCAGGATGCACATGATTTCTAGGTGCCGTGAGCTGGGTAACATGGCCTGTGCCGGGAGGACCTTCGTCCCTGCAAGGGAAACATTCCCTTTTCCTTAAGTGGAAGTCAATAGCGCCACAAAATTTCTCTTTCAAATTAGAGGTTCTGGACTGTAGTCCCGGAATCCTCTGGGGTGAACTAATGAGGCTTGACACCCTGCCTTTAAGCTCCTTCTTTGCTTGACCTCTTTTCCAAACCAAGAGCTCAGCTGGCAGGACCCCCACCCCCACCCTGTTCCAGGGGACGGTGCTGAGGGAGGCGCGGGTGCCCTGCCTGGGTTGAAAATAGATTTGATGAAAGCCTTTCATGCAACTCTAGCTCCACTGATTATAGCTCAGACTCTGAATGAAAATGCAGAGGGGCACGCCTGGGGGACTCAGTCGGTGAAGCGCCTGCTGCGGCTCAGATCATGATCCCGAGGTCCTGAGATCGAGTCCTGCCTCAGACTCCCTGCTCAGCAGAATCTGCTTTTCACTCTGCCTGCAGCTCCCCTGCTTGAGCTCTCTCTCTCTCTGACAAACAAATAGATAATCTTTTTTAGAAATATTTATTTATTTATTTATTTGACAGAGATCACAAGCAGGCAGAGAGGCAGGCAGAGAGAGAGGAGGAAGCAGGCTCCTCGCTGAGCAGAGAGCCCGATGTGGGGCTCGATCCCAAGACCCTGAGATCATGACCTGAGCCAAGGTAGAGGCTTAACCCACTGAGCCACCCAGGCGCCCCAACAAATAAATAATCCTTAAAAATAAATAAATACAATAAAATGCAGAGAGGAAACCTCTACCCTTCAGTGACCAGCACAGCCCCTGTGCCCGCCATGTCCCTGCAGACTTAGGAACATAAGCACACCTGCTCCTAAACCAGAGCCGCCCCCCAACCTCATTGTCCTCCACGCGCTGCCGGGGCCCCAGAACGGGACTTCCCTCCTCCACCTCAGTCCAGGGAGCTGGCTTCGAGAACAGCCCTGGGGAGCTCTGCACAGCCCCCGGAGCCTACAGACGGCAGAGGGCTCGTGTCTGGTCCCTCCTGGGAAGCCTGGGGGAGATAGGGCGGCTCCGGGGCATAGAAGTGGCTCCGGGGGGCAGCCGCCTTCCCAGGATGCAGGGACCTTCGAGGTTTTCTGACGCCTGGGTGCTGACAAGCCACGTGTGTGTACGAATGCACACATCTGTGTGAGCAAACGCGTGTCAGTGAGCAAGGGGGGGCTGTGTGGGGGACGAGCGTGGAGGCTGAGTCGGCTGTGAGACAGAGGAGTCCCGTCCGCGTCCTGGGGTTCCCACCAGTCTCCTGGGCTGCCACGGGAATCACCACAGACTGCGGGAAGGCTCTAGGGGAGGAGCCCTGCTGCCTCTCACGCTCCTGCTGCTGGGACCACCAGGCCTTGGCAGTGGGGAAGTGGGGGTCTGGCTCTCACCCCTGCTTCTGTCTTCATGGGCCCCCTTCCGGGAGTGTCTGTGCCTCCCATCTTCCCCTCCTTATGTTTTAGGACACCTGCTGTTGGATTTAGCTCCTAACCTCAATCCAGGGAGACCCCGTCCTGAGATCCTCAAATCCGGCTGCAAAGGCCCTTAGCCCAATGAGGCCATATTCGCAGGTACTAAGGGTGAGGACTCGGACACATCCTTTGAAGGGCCCGGAGCTGAGGATGACACGGCTGACCAGATGTCCCCAGTGGTGGACAGGAGGGCAGAGGTCTCCACAGTGCCAGGAGCTTGGCCCCAAAGAAAGGGGCGCTTCCCCTGCCGGTGCACAGAGCATCGAGAGACCTCCGCTCCTGCCTCACCACCTCTGCTCCGAGCCCCACTCCAGAGGCCGTGTAGACCGCCTTGCGCAGGGTGGGTGGCAGAGGAGAACCGTGTGGCCAAGAAGAGTGACCATCCCCCTTCCCTGCTGAGACTCCCACCTAGACCCAGTGAAGACGGGATTATGCAATGGCGCGGGCTTCTTCATAGCTAAGCAGCCTGTGCTTGTGATTAAAATGAACGACATCTTAGAGCTTGAGAATGACCAGAAAAATCTTGGGATTTGTCCAAATAATCTGTCCAAATTTCATCCAAGTAAATAGGAAAAAAAATCATCACAAAATCAATTTTAAGAGAAACCAGAAAAGAGAAAAAAAAGAAAGAAATGTTTGTCATTCTCTGTAATGGTTTCAAATGCACTGCGGTGGGGCCGACTGTCGAGAACATTGCCTGCCCCCAGGCCAGGAAGGGGCTGACCCCGGGGAACCCCTGGAATGTGACTCGGAGACAAAAGAACGTTGCCGATGTTTCTGTGTCTGGTGTCAGTGTCCTTAAGGAGCTGACACCCGGTACTGGGAGGGATACCCAGTTCCTGACCTTTCTGACCTCGCTGTCCAGGTTCCTCTGAGCCCGTATGGTCGCCCTGGTAATGCCCCCCCTGCCCCAGGCTGCAGGGGTCTGTTGCTTGCAGTCAAAGAGGCCTGGCTGGCCCACGGCATTCCCCCTCCCAGCTGTCCTTGGGGAGACGATTCAGGGATCCAGCTTCCTACCGTGTGATGCAGAAGGCAAGCTCACGCTGCAGGCAGCTGGGGACTCGAATCTCATACCTACAGGCCAAATGGAATAACCCGTGTCTTTGTCCGTCTGGGCTGCGGCAAGAATCACCCAGACCGGGCGACTCACCACAACGGAATCTTACCCTCATATCCCGGGTCTGGGCGTCAGGACGCTGGGGCGCGTGCTCCCTTCTGGGGACAGAGGCGGTCTTCCTGCTTTGTGCTTCCAGAGCACAAGGGGCGGGGAGCTCGGGGGACCCCCATTAGCAGGCACAAGTCCCATCGGTGAGGGCCACACCCTCATGACCCGATACCTCCCAAAGGACCCACTGCCTATACTCCCCTTGGGGGTTAGCTTTTCAGCTTATGAATTTGGGGAACACAAAGATTCAGACCACAGTAACCGGTGTGCTTTCCAAACTACAGACCATTCTCCGGATCCAACCCGTTACACTTGCATTTGTGTACTGTGCGGTTCCCCCCAATATATGACCCCCCTCGGTCCTTCTTCTAATCCAGGCAGCAGTGCCGACCGCTCCTGGGGAGGGCAGGTTCGGGCTGGTCCTGAAGTCGGACAGGACTGCCCGGAGCAGATTTTCACAAGAATGGCTGAGTGGACAGGGTTCCGGAGAGGCGCGTGCTCTTCCCCTGTGTGGTTGTGTGTCTGTGGTGACGGGGGCAGAGAATGCTGTCCTGGGACAAGGTTCCCGTCTGGGGAACAAAGCGTGGCTTTCATGAGACATGTGTTATGTCGGGAAAAGTCACCAGCAACCGGAACACCACGTGAAGATCCACAGACTTCTGGATGTACCTATGTTCACAGACGTGGCTTCCACAGACCTTGCTGGAGACGTCAGCCGAGGGCCCCCCGCAGCCACGGTCCTTCCGCCGCCCGGAGGGCTGCCGGGGAGAGGAGGGCCTGGAAGGCAGCCCTGGCCGTCGGGTTCCTCCCACGCTCCTCCCGGGTGACTTGTCGCGCCGTAAGCGGCCAGCAGTTAGGGAACGACTCCGAGAGCACCTGCTGAGACGCGCGGAGGTACCGTCTACGCAGGCGGTTCAGGGTTCAGGAAACCTGCCCAGACAGCGTCGGGAATTCAGACCCGCTCACCCAGGCTCTGCGGCGGCCAAGCTCTGCGCTCAGTGCCCGCTCAGCCTCCCCAGGTCTCCGTCTGACGAGGAGACCGCGGCTTCTCCGGACCCGCTCGTGCCGGGCTCACCGGGAGTCGCGGGGAGACCAGGCGGTGCAGGAGCTCCTGTCCTACTGCGGTCCCGCTCTCTGACCACGCCCCGGCCACGCCCGACCCGCTCTGGCCACGCCCCGACCACACCCGACCCACTCTAGCCACGCCCCGGCCACGCCCCGGCCACGCCAGACCCACTCTGGCCACGCCCAGACCACGCCCGACCCCGCCCCAACCACGCCCGACCCGCTCTGGCCACGCCCCAGACCACGCCCTGGCCACGCCCAACCACACCTGACCCACTCTGACCACGCCCTGACCACGCCCCAAGCACGCCCGACCCACTCTGACCGTGCCCCGACCACGCCCCAATCACCCCCGACCTGCTCTGACCACGCCCCAATCACGCCCTCCGACGCCCGCGCCCTCTGGCCTACTCCGGCCACGCCCCCGGCCCATCCCCGGAGCACAGTCCTGGTGGCCTGTCTGTGCTGGCCGCAGGGGCCCTCCGGGGAGGGTCCCTAATCCCCGGGAGCCACTGGCCGCAGGTCCACGTTCGCGGTCAGTAACAGGTCCTGAAGCCTGAGTTGTCACGGAAGGAACCGCGCCAGGACCCGGGGCGGGGACCGACTTCTCAGGGACCCACGACCCGGAGAACAGGACGGTCCTGAGTTACAGTCGTTCCCATCCGTGTGCGGACGACCGGCTCAGCGGGCAGCGAGCACGCCCCGAACCCAGGCCGGGAAAGCTGCTCGGCCCGCAGGCGGGGCTGAAGCCGACTCGGAGCCGCGACCGTGTTTCTGATACAACCAAGCGAGAACAGGCGCCTCTCCGGGTGCCATCTGTGCTGCTATGTTAGCAGTTTGGGGCCCGTATGTTATGCTAGTGCTCTTTTCTTCTGCGAATCTGTATTAACAGATGCACGCGCGTGCGTGTATGCATGTGTGTGCGCGTGCATGTGTGCGTGCATGTGTCCGTGCATGCATGTGAGTGTGTGCATGTGTGCACGCATGTATGTGTGTGCGTGCGCGTGTGTGTATGTGTGTGCGTGCATGTGAGCGTGCGCACGTGTGTGCGTGTGTGCATGTACGTGTGTGCGTGTGTGTGCGTGTGTGTGCATGTGTGTGCGTGTGTGTGCGTGTGTGCGTGTGTGCGTGCGTGTGAGCATGCACACGTGTGCATGTATGCATGCACGTGCATGCGTGCATGTGTGGCATGCATGTGTGCGCGTGAGTGTGCATGTGTGCATGCATGTGGGTGTGTGCATGCGTGTGTGCATGCGTGTACATGAACATCAACATACGTGCACACACAAACATGCGTTCACTTTTCTCAGTGGTACCACCTTCCACGTGTCTGTCACACAGATTTCAGTCACTTCTCATGGAGAGTGGGTGCTTTCCTCATATGGATGCCCCACTTGATACACACAACATGGGAACCATCGGTGTCTTTCAGGGGTGGTTAACTTATACAGTGTTACCGGTGCAGGTCACCACAGAACATCCTAATGTTTCCGAAGATCATCAAGTCTAGGCAGCAGAGCAGTCCCGCCTCCTTCTTGGCAAAGCCTCCTACATGGCCAGCAGCCCAGCACAGTGCTACCAAGGCGGGGCAGACGGTCCGTGCCTTTGGGGTCTCAGGTGGACATGCTGGAATGGCCGTGCTGGGGTAGAGGGAGAATCCTGGGCCCCTGGCCCATCTGTGGAGACCTGGCAAAAGAAACTGGGGGTTGGCTTGCTGAGGATTTCTCTTGGAGACCATCGCATCCCAGCTTCTGGAGATCACGGAGCCCACCTCCCCTCTACTCCCGCTTGGCCATCATCGACAACAGCAGTGCTGTACTGCTCCTCTGGACTTCTGAGGCATTAAGAAAATATCAGGATTTCTGCAAAATGATAAAATTTGCATGAGAAAGAGAATCATCAATAATTAAGGTGCTCTGGGCTGTCATCTTCCAAAAGGGGAAGAGAAGCAGAAAGAAAATTTGCAAGACTGCATGTCAGGACAACGAGTCATGATTATTACTTAGGGAAAATTATGGCAAAAACATTTAAAACTAAAAGTCCACAGGGAGCCTAGGGACCATCTAAGCCATTTTATTAAATGCCAGTGAAAGAAAGTACACCATACGTCAAAACGCCAAGCGAAAGTCCCGCTAATTTTTATAAGTATGTGCTACATGGCGCCTGGGTGGCCCAGTTGGTTAAGGGACTGCCTTTGCTCAGGTCATGATCCCAGGGTCATGGGGCCAAGCCCCAGTCCAGGTTCGTGATCTGTGGGGAGCCTGCTGCTCCCTCTCCCTCTGCTGTTCTGCCTGCTTGTGCTCTCTCACTCTCTCTGTCAGATAAATAAATAAAATCTTTAAAAAATATATAAGGATGTGCCACAAACAAGAAAAGCCGACAAAACCTTTCCTACAGTGGCACAGAAGTAACATTGGCAGCATTCTTTCTTTGTCCACCAGGCGTGTGCTAGCACTTAGGTTCAGGATCCGTGCTACGAGCTGGCGCCACGTCGAGCCTCCAGCCCAGCGAGGAGATGGGCACCCACCCCAGGGTGCACAGGGTGGGCGAGTGGCACCCCCGCTGGGATCTGAAGAGGCTGGCTGCTGCCCGAGGGGATGGCGGGACGGGAGGGGGTACCCCAGGCGGCATTACAGACCTCCAAAGTGAGTACACCAGGAGGAAACGGAAGCAGCCAGAGATGGGGGAGTTGTCTGCATGCGGGACAGAACAAAAGACCCGATATTCACAGAAGGAGATGGAGACTAAGAAAGCGCGACTGAAGCAGGGAGCGGGGCGGGGTGGGGGTGTCTCTGCTCCTCCTTCTTCAAACACAAAATGGCTCCTACGAGGAGGTGTAGACAGACCCCATGACCTCTCGGAGGCCCTCTCTGCTCTCAGCAAATACCCCACGAAACGAAGAGCAGGACCTTCGGCAGACTCAGGAAGTCACACCTTCACAGCAAGTTATTCACTGGAGCGGGCAATACTCGGGCAGATGCCCCGGCGCCCCAAACTGGAGTGTCATCTGTTGGCGGGACTTGGAGAGCAGAACTCTCTGCCTTCAGGAATGCCCCGACTCACTGTGGCGCCGACTCTGCCCTTTGGAGGCTCGGCTGGTCCCCGGAGCCCCCATCGGGCCCCCATCAGCCGGCGGCAGTCCTTCCCGGTCGCGGGCACTCCCGGGACTCCCGGCCGCCGTCTGCCTGCTCACAACCATTGTGCCACCAGCCGGCAGACGCCTGGAGGGCACGTCAGAGTCTGCTCTATGTGGGTGCCTGGAAAGACAGCCAAGTCTAGAGGATTCCCGACACAGACTGCCCTCGGGTTTTGCAGGACAGATACTGATGGCTGGCTGCCTCCCGGCAAGCCCAACGGACCAGCTTCGTGCTCTGGGGCTTCCAGCATGGTGAGACATTTCCAGGCAGGCTTGAAAACGTCCAAGAGGCTTGAGCTGGCTTATGGGGATGACGTCATTTCTTTGTTCCTACTATGAACATGCGGTCCAGAGGTTGTAAAAAAAAAAAAAAAAACCTCAAACCCTTTTTCCCCCAGTGGAAAGCAGGGTTTTTTGGTTTTTGTTTTTCAGATCGTAGCAATTATCTACCCACATAAAAAATATCTGGGTGCCTAAAATGCGTAATGCATGTGTTTTCCTAAATTGTACAGGTGCAAAACGAGTTCACCGCACCCTTGCTTTCTGACACTGGTGGTGGAGGCGGCAGGGAGTCAGCAGCCCTGGAGGCCCCCCGCTCCCGGGGAGGGGGTCGTCTGCTGCCACGTCCCTCCCTGGAAGCCCCCCGTCTTCCTCCCCTTCCTCGGCTTTGAGCTCCCACCCACGCCCGAAGCAGAGCCCTCCAACAGGCAGGAAATAATTCGTCCATCTCGTGCCTCAAAGCCGCGCTAATCCAAGACATGACTGGTTTTTAAATGTCTGTCTTTGTCAAGCAGCGCTGTGCGTGGGGCGGGGATGGGGGAGGCAGATGCTCAGGGGCATCGGAGTCTGGAAGCAGCAAGGGCGCTGGAAGGCAGGCGGGGCTCGTCGCAAGGGCGTGGGGGAGGTGGGGGGCCCCGACCGACACAGGGCGCTGGGGGTTATATTTGAATTTCAGGCATCAGACGCCCTCCAACAGGCACCCAGTGAAACGCTGAGCGTCTGAGCTCACAATTTATTTCCAATTCCTGTCTATGCTGTGGCGTGTCATTATTCAGTGGCACGCCCAAACGACTATGTGTTCTTTTTGGCTCCATTTTTCTCGCACAGATTTCAAGTTTTTGAAGGACTCTGCCTCCTTGTTGGCTTTAATGATTTTGTTACCTAATCAACCCGGGTGGTCCACCTCCAGGGCTCAGGGGTTTACAAATAGGTCCATCATTCAGCAGGCAGGCAGAGAGCAGGAGCCATCCCTATAGCCCGCAGCAGCAGTGGCCACCGCCTTCCTGGAGGAGGTGGCAGGGGGCCTCCCTTCCCTCACTCTAAGACAGCGGTCAGCCATGACGTTTGCTGGGCAGTCTCCATTCTTAAGCTTCCCAACCCCACTTTCCTGATAGGATCCCCTCTCCTGTGGCACCTTGTTTCCCAGCCTCCCGTTGCCTAGGAAATGAGAGGGGCTGCGGCTGCGCTCTGCGCTCGAAGCCAGGTGGAGGGAGGGCCCCCTCTTTCTCCAACAGGGGTTTCTGCCGTGGGGCGGCTCCTTCAGTTTTTTCCCAGGCCACACCACAAAAGATGGCTGGCGGCCACAAAAGCGGGATGCCCGGCGGCGGCACTCCTTTGTCCCTGGGCCTGCTGGCCGAGTCTGCAGGCGACAAGGCATGCATAATTGTCCCAACGCATGCATAATTGTCCCAGCCAAGGAGTGGCATTGTGCCACCTCGCCCCCCCCCCCCCCCCCCCCCCC